>CM042394.1:5513701-5666201 GCA_023634145.1 Thymallus thymallus | reverse complement strand
CCAGAGGAGGAATGGGAGAAGGTCATGTGGTCTGATGAGACAAGAATAGAGCTTTTTGGTCTAAACTCCACTCGCCGTTTTTGGAGGAAGAAGAAGGATGAGTACAACCCCAAGAACACCATCCCAACCGTGAAGCATGGAGGTGGAAGCATCATTCTTTGGGGATGCTTTTCTGCAAAGGGGACAGGACGACTGCACCGTATTGAGGGGAGGATGGATGGGGCCATGTATCGCGAGATCTTGGCCAACAACCTCGTTCCCTCAGTAAGAGCATTGAAGATGGGTCGTGGCTGGGTCTTCCAGCATGACAACAACCTGAAACACACAGCCAGGGCAACTGATGCTTCTTAAGGAGTGGCTCCGTAAGAAGCATCTCAAGGTCCTGGAGTGGCCTAGCCAGTCTCCAGACCTGAACCCAATAGAACATCTTTGGAGGGAGCTGAAAGTCTGTATTGCCCAGCGACAGCCCCGATCTGGAGAAGGTCTGTATGGAGGAGTGGGCCAAAATCCCTGCTGCAGTGTGTGCAAACCTGGTCAAGAACTACAGGAAACGTATGATCTCTGTAATTGCAAACAAAGGTTTCTGTACCAAATATTAAGTTCTGCTTTTCTGATTTATCAAATACTTATGTCATGCAATAAAATGCAAATTAATTACTTAAAAATCATACAATGTGATTTTCTGGATTTTTGTTTTAGATTCCGTCACTCACAGTTGAAGAGTACCTATGATAAAAATTACAGACTTCTACAAGTGGAAAAACCTGCAAAATCGGCAGTGTATCAAATACTTCCCACTGTAGCTGTGTCTAACTTCACTTTATTTTCAATCATTCCTTTTCAGCTCTTACTGGAGCAAAGATCATATTGGTCTGAATACTCTCTAACCAGCAGGTAGCCTAGCGGTTTTAGCATTGGGCCAAAAACCGAAAGGTTGGTAGTTCAAGGCTACAAGGTGAAAAGTCTGTTGATGTGCCCTTGAGCAAGGCACTTAACACTAATCGCTCCAGGGTCACCTCCAGGCAGCCCCTGGCCGTGACCCCATTCTCAGAGGGTGTCTCAGAGAGAGTGGGAAATGCAAAAAACCGGACGTGATCGGGAGTCCCATAGGGCGGCGCACAATTGGCCTAGTGTCGTCCGGGCTAGGGTAGGGTTTGGCCGGGGTAGGTCGTCATTGTAAATAAGAATTTGTTCTTAACTGACTTTCCTAAAGTTTAAAAAAATAAAAAAAATAATAATACACACTTGTGCATGTGTGAAATAGGACAAATATATGCATCCACAAAATGTATTTCAATAATAATAATTATTATTATTATTATTACCGCCAATGACTCGCCGTATGTCGGCCACATAAGCAGGAAAGCTGTAGAAGACTCCAGGCGGTCTATGGGAGGAGAGGCCATGGCCTGCCATATCCACAGCTACATACTTCCACTCTGTGTGTGTGTGAGAGAGAGAGAGAGAGAGAGAGAGAGAGAGAGAGAGAGCTCTCATGAATCTATTGTATAATTCTCTGTGCTGATCTAGCAGGCAGACAGCCTACGTACCTTTGGGCAGCAGTGGAATGAGAGTGTTGAAAGTGCCACAGTTGTCTGCCCAGCCATGCAGGCAGAGTATTGGACGACCATGGTCAGGACCCCAAACCTTGCCCCTCATCTCTCCCCACGGTACTGGCATACTGAACTCTGACACTGAAGGGCAATTACTGTTAAGACACATCACTAAGCATATAACATGGCACAACAATCAGTAACAATGCACAAGGAAGTGTTATAAGAAGCTCAACAAACAAACAAACAAACAAACTAACTAACTAACTAACAAACACACACAACGTACTAATGAGTTCACTAAGTTAATGTCAAGACAGCACCCATAAGTTCTGATGATCAAGGATTTATTCTTACCTGCTTGTTTCATGGAAGCTGATGTCATCAAGTGTCTGACTCCTTTCAAAGTTTGCATTATTCTGAAAGACCAACTGCAAAGTCGGGTTGTTAGCTAAACATAAGCACTAGACGTCCACAACTTCGATATATTAAATATATCATAAATTAGGTAATACAACGTTAGTTAAGAAATAACAACAACTCTATTCACGCTTATGTAACCTTTGAAACGCTTCTTCGTTACTTCCGGGTGAAGTGACACATATTATTTTGACCAATGAAACGTGAATGCGTCTCCCCCTTAGCGAATAATATTGGACATCCAGGCCGTTAAAATGATTGACAAGTGCACGCACCAATCCGATCACAAAGTATCCAGAATTGTATCATTCTAGTAATAAACCAAACAAAAGGTCAAGACTACGACCATCGTGTCTTTTCACCCAATATATATTTCTTCCATCTCAGTATATCTCAAGGCATTGACCTGGAGTTTGTTGCAGAATTTGTCTGTTCCAACCATTTCATTAGTATGAAAAACTAAAATAATTTTCAAAAATAGTAACGAAATTCCAGCCTTCGACACATTCTAGAGATTCACTACAAGGCCTTTTAGACAGACAAAGTGGATGCTGTTCTGTCTGCAAAAAGTCACCAGGGGGCAGAGAGTCGATATGGTCAAACCTAACACCTACAATAGTTTGAGAGTGCTGCACACTGCTCTCAGAGCAACCATTTATGCTACTTCAAGTGGTCTTGATTTGACCATTAAAGCCAATGTCAGTGTATGCATAATATGTGAGGCATTGTTTATATTCGTTGAAGGAATTTTTCTAGAGGCTGAAAACATAACACAGAGGTCTGCGATATTGGCTGCTCTAGAGAATATCATATTTTCTCAAAGCTCTATCCGTCACCAGACAGACCTCTTTTGTCCATCAAGATAGCATTTACCTTAAAGGGATAGTTTGAGACTTTGGCAATGAAGACATGTATCTCCTTCCCTGGAGTCAGATGAAATGGTGCATACTATTTGGATGTCTCTGTGTCCAGTATGAAGGAAATTAGAGGTAATTTCGCAAGGTAATGCTAACTAGCGTCAACGCAATAACTAGACGTCTACAGGAACAGCTAGCAACTATCCCTTTAATCTTTGGGTGTCTCTGGGTAGCAGCGCAACACTAGATACTGCGGCAAAAACAAAAAACAATCATGACAAACATTTTCCACAATGTAAAAGCAAACATGTATTCGGTTTGTCCATAGAAATTTCTCAAAAGTATAGTGTTTCAAAAGCAGAGAATACCATCCATCGGTTGTATTCCAAACCGGCAGGGTTTAAACTTGACCTGAACTTGAACCCCAGTAAAGGAGTGAAAGGGACAAGGGTCTAAACATATCCATGCTTAAATGCTCTGGCAAAACTGTCTGGTGGTCCTGGCTGCTGCCAGCAGTTATTTATAAAGGTACATGGTGACTGAAGAGAAAGAAAGATAGGAGAGGAGAAAGAGTGTGCTGGGGACAATGGAAAATGAGACAGAGAGGTGTGAGATAAAGGAAAGAGAGAGAGAGAGAGAGGAAGGAAGATATATTGTGACACTGTATAGCCTATTCATGGACATATGAGAGTCACAGTCCAGTTTGGCCTTAGGTTCAAATGTTGACCATGTCACCTCTATTGGGGGGGGGGGGGGGGGGGGTGACATAATGTATTTGTAATGGACAGATGCTCTTTCGACCCTGTTCGAAACAATGTGTGTCAAAAAAAAAGCCATGCTGTCGGCGTCACACCACTGCTATTGTCGTATACTAACGGTCATAAGATTGAGTCAAATGGTATTTCTTACACATATGAACTATTGATAGATTCATGCATGTTATTAAATGGTCATACTGAGCTGAGCCTGCAAAAAGTTTGTAGCAATACAACATTACCGTAACAACTTTGCAAATAATTTCTAATCAGAATTTGATAGACCATTTGTAAATCTTGATTTTGGCACCTTCTTTTCTTATGACCTATGAGACAATAGAATGCACAATGCAGTGAGGGACAGAAAAGGAATCTAACTGGAATGGTATCATAGTTTGGTATCCTAACGGGGAGGGCAGGCTAGAGAAGGTGAGAGGTGGAGTTAACATTAAGACAAGTAGAGAGAGAGAGAGAGAGAGAGAGAGAGAGAGAGAGAGAGAGAGAGAGAGAGAGAGAGAGAGAGAGAGAGAGAGAGATTAATGGTTGGCCTGGGATGAGTGTGTGAGAGGGAGGAGGGTGTATAAAAGGTATGATTTGGGAATGAGTTTGACTATAAAGTATATCAGAGTTTGAAATATTCACACGGGACATTTACCTGCTTTACTGGTACAGTATCAATGCATTTCTGTCATTTGTTCATTTCCCCTCTAATCAGGTACTGATTTAGACCTGGGACAACAGGTGGGTGCAATTCATTATCCGGTAGAACAGAAAACAAGCAGGCTCCGGACCTCGTAGGGTAAGAGTTGAATACCCCTGGTCTAGAGGCTATGCAAAGACAATGCAACACAGGTGAACTTATGGTGCTGGGTATACATGCTGAGAGTACAAGTCAATCTATCAGTCTGCTGCCTCTACATCAAGCTATCTTGTTCAGAGTAGATGGGTTATTAGCTAGTAAAGACTTGTGTGGAGGAACTGATGCCGCTGTATTTTATTGCTGACGTCTATGTGAGGACTGACCATTTTTTACCTGTGGGTATAGAATCCTATGAGGACAAGGTCAATGAAAAGCTATGGGGAAAGGACCTTTGGCTTAGTTACTACATAGTTACTACATTGTTGCTTTTGAAAATATTAAGTTTAATAGATAAAAACATCTGGATTTCATATTTTATTACAGTATTGGAATGTTCAATGTTTGAATGTAGCATGCCGTGTATTATCTAACCCAGTAAACAAACCAAGCTAATGTAATGTATCCTCTTGTTTCTAGAGAGTGCTTTGGCTCCTCTGACGTGGTGCTGCTGACTCACTGACTAATGTCTTCAGTCAGTTACTTAAACTCTCCAACTACGCTCCTAACACTTATCTCCCCTGATGACAGAGCATGCAATCCCTATACCCTCCTAACACTTATCTCCCCTGATGACAGAGCATGCAATCCCTACGCACTCTCTCCACTATTAGCCACTCTCTAACTAGGCTTTATGGATGACAGTTTCTATAATTTTGCTGAGTAGACTTGAAAAAGAAAAGGTGTGTTGCACACTCTAGGAGCTCAGATGCAATAATTTAATATCCTAATAACCAACTTTTCAACAGACAAGCTGTCTTCATCAGGATATGATGACGAACACTGCGGGTCACTAGTTTATACCGTGTCAAAGGAGGGTGACGTGTTCGATGCCAATATAACGTAGGAAAGCATTGGAGTGGTTCGCTTCCATAAAGTGAGCCGCAACTGGGTACGTCGAGTTTTTGCACCTAATAACAAACTGTTACGGTCAGTAGGTTTCCTGTAAAGATCAGTGTAGAACATTATCCTCACACAAAATCAGAAGATCAAGGAAACTGATTTGACGTGTGTCAGATTGCATAGTAAATCTCAGGTGCTCAGAGCAAGTTAAGAAAAGCATGGAATGCCTGGAGCTGTTTTGAATCACCTCTCCATAGAACAAAAATATCATCAATGTACCGTTTCCAAATAATAATGTTAGGCAAGAAAACATTTTTGAGAGGATTGAAAATTGACGGTTTCTCAATGTAACCCACATACAAATTAGCATAGTTGAAGGGGTGATTCAAAAGCTACAGGCATTCCATGCTTTTCTTAACTCTTGTTCTGAGCACCTGAGATTTTTGACAGAAATATGGCTGAGACGCAAAGAAAATTCAAGGAGAGGGGTTACAAAAATGGTCAGATTAATACTGCCATTGACAAAATTCAAAACAAATCGAGACATGATCTCTTTCAAGGACTCTTGCAAAAAGAAGCATTCTTGCGTTCTAACTACCCGCCATTCAAAGTGCTCTGAACAAATTAAGGGAATCGTTCAAACATTGGCACATTCTAAGATCCGATGACAGTATCGGTGATGTGTTTTCGGACTCTCCCTTGGTCGTATTCTCGCGGGGCAGAAATCTCAGAGATCAATTGGTAAACTCTGATTTACCACCTCAAAAGATCCCTGCACAACGTCTATTTGCGCCTCTACGGGATGGAAACTACAAATATAATCGCTGCGCTCAATACAATGACACTTACAAATGTAGATCCTTCAAACACCCCCCAAAAGGTAAACAGATCCCAATAAAATGTGTTATTACGTGCACCAGTAAAGCAGTTATTTATCTTATAACTTGTCCTGTTGGTAACAATTATGTGGGTAAAACAAAGCGCGAATTAAAAGTACGAATCTCAGAGCATCGTAGCACCATGGGTGCAAAAACTCGACGTACCCAGTTGCGGCTCACTTTTTGGATGCGAACCACTCGATTTCTTTCCTACGTTATGTTGGCATCGAACATGTCACCCTCCCTAAGAGAGGGGGTGACCTTGACAATGTATTGTTAAAACGCGAGGCAGCCTGGATCTTTAATATAAAGACTCTCGCTCCCAACGGTCTCAACGTAGATTTGAAGACATTCTTGTGATTATTGTGATTTTGCTATTCATTGTAAATGTTTGTAGGCCTGTGTAGCTAAATTATATCTATGATCGTATGCTATCCATGAATGTTTTTGTATGTTCTGTTTTTATCTGTGAATTAACCGATATTAGGCCACGCCCGGCCATGATTACAGACACCTGTGTGTCCTTTGACACGATATAAACTAGTGACCCGCAGTGTTTGTCATTATACCCTGATGAAGACAGCTTATCTGTCGAAACGTTGGTTATTAAATTATTGCATCTGAGCTCCTAGAGTGTGCGGCTCTCCTTTTCTTTTTCAAGTGTTCCACTCCGCTGGCCAGCACCTCGCCTAAACAGGTGTGCGTTTCTTTCGCCTCTAGATTGCCGAGTAGACTTGCCATATATTAGATTAGATTTATGTATTACTGAATTAGTATTATGATGTAAATTAAAACCATATAATTCCCTGTTTTTTTGGCTGCTTCATTGGTTCTGTTCAATCTGATAATATTATTTATGTGTTCCTCTACTCAGCTTGTCTGTGTTTTACTAACCCACTCTGATTGCTTGTCACAGAAAATACTAGTTGTCCTACTGTAAGCATGTGTAACAGGGCTGGGGTCAATTCAAATTGAAGGATAATTTTAATTAAAAAAAAAAAAAAGATGCCATTTAATTTTTTGAATTGTTATTTATTTAGACTCCAGCTCTGATTTGTACTGTATGTCATTTCACTCCCGTCTCCCTCTCTGTCTTCCTCAGATCATGGCTGACTTTGACATGGTTCTGAAGTGCTGGGGGCCAGTGGAAGCTGACTACAACACACACGGTGGACTGGTTCTGAGCCGGTCAGTGGACAATATTGGACTGTACTTTGCTCTGGTCCAGGGCATTACGTTTAGCTTACTGACACTGAGACGCATCAGCAAGATACACGTAACGCCATGGACCAGAGTCAGACGTTACTGAGTTGGCTAAGACATGTACTGGAGAATGGTTCTGGCCATAAACTCTAAGACTGCAGACTGTTGTGTTGAATGTAATGCTAAGAAATGGGTTGCTGCTATATCTACACATTGACAATCAGAAAGTTTAAAGAACTTTAGAGGCTCACAGAACTCTCCTTACAAATCTCTCTTTCCTTCTGTCTCTCCTTGCCTCTAGTCTGTTTGCAGAGCACCCAGAAACCCTGAAGTTGTTCCCTAAGTTTGCAGGCATCGCGGCGGGGGACCTGTCCGGGAACGCGGCGGTAGCTGCACATGGGGCCACTGTGCTTAAGAAGCTGGGCGAGCTGCTGAAAGCTAAAGGTGACCACGCTGCCATCCTCGAACCCCTGGCAAACACCCACGCCAAGCAGCACAAGATCGCCCTCAACAACTTCAATGTGAGGATGGATGATTCCAGTCTCCCACCCTTCTCTCTTTAACTGAATCGAACCGTTTTTTCCCTCTATCGTGGTGTGCTTACATTTTAATTGTTGTATTCTATCCAGTTTTACCATGACACTGTCATTCTTAGTTTACTAAAATGCTGAGCGAAAAATATCCTACATAAAGTGCTTTTATTCAGTATGAAATTAAACATTAACATCTCTCTTTGCTGCTGACCAGCTCATCACCGAGATCATCTGCAAGGTGATGGGTGAGAAGGCAGGGCTGGACGTAGCAGGTCAGAACGCGCTGAGGAACGTGATGGCCGTGGTCATAGCTGACATCGACGTCACCTACAAGGTGCTGGGCTTCGCCGGCTAAACAGTTTACGTCAACGACCTACAACCCCACGCCAGGGTTCACGAGAGGTCACAGGGAAAGGACAACAACTGGAGAAATTTACTGGGAGCTTACATGTGAAGCAGGGTGGATATACAGTACATTCTAAGTGCTGGTTTGCTTGTGACTTATGGAAACTTTAATCTGCCATTTCCATGTAGTTTGCTTACTGAATATAAACGGTTTCTTAATGCACTAAATCAATAAACGTTCTATCAGCTGCAAATAAGTGCTAAAAAGTGTATGTTCTGCCTTTTCTATATATTTTCCTTGGTTAATTTAAAATGGGGGAGGATAAGTTGTTAGGGAGATATATTCGTTTCTTCTCATTCCCATTCTATGTAAGAAGGTTAATTTGATATTGTACACATTAACAGTTAAAAGCTGAATTGTGGTATAAACAAATAAAAATAATTAGATTTAGATATGAGTTAAGTAATATGGTGTCTGATTAGGACTTAAGGAAGGAACAAGGGTTGAAGTTACTTATCTGCTCTGTGACAAACCTGTATTTTGCCTCTAGACTGGCTCAAATCCTTGCTCTCTCGCACACATTCGGCGGGGGGTCTATTCTGGTAGTCACCTCTGACTGCGGTCAGTCAGCGAACTATCCCCACCCACTCCCCTCCTCCCTCCCGTGCATGATCTCTCTCTCAACACACCTAAGTGCTACTACCTATGGCATGATCACTTAACACACTAATCCCCACCACCCTGTTTCTGTTGGACATTTCCTTGGCTCTGTCCTCTCAATATCACATTCCTGCATTCTTATTGGTCAGTGTGGACGTGACTCTCTCCACAGAGCAACATCTCAGGCGGGGCTCTCTTGAGTTCAGATCACCACCCCTCAGACCAGACCAGACCAGACTGTGCCCGTTAGCATGGGCGCCATGGAGATTGCCCAGTGCATTCCTCACAGGAGTGCCCCTGATTGGTTAAGCCGAGCTAGTGTATTAAATTAATTGTTTCAATAAGCTCAATGTGGCTGTCTTGAATGACTAATACACAGAAGAGTTAAGCATACTAGTGCAAGAAATAAAAAGTTGTATTCAAACATACTATGCTTATTTCTGGATTCATATGTTACTTTGTGGTGTTGCTTGAATCTACAGTATACTGTAAGTTCACATGATTTTTAGTAAATTTACATTTGCTGTCATGGAAAAACTTCCTTTCAAACTTTCCCATTGTCTCCAGTCAAATGAAAATAGGTGTTTTGGCATTAGGCTGGCTGGCCGGCGGGTATTGAGCTGATTGCCAAAGCTGTGGTTAATTGCACTGCTGAAGGAATTACTATTAATAGGGTGGCTGTGTGTCAGTCACTGCACTGCAGACATGACAACAGACACTGACACCCTCTCATCTGGTGTGACCCGCCTGCCTTTACCTCTCTCTTTCTGCTGACCTGTCGCCAAGGACAACTGGTCTCCACCGACCGGACCCCAGGCCAGGGGCATTAGAGTCAAGAGTAAGCAATATGGAAAAACCCACTGGAGATGTGAAAGTCATTTTATAAGCTACTCATTCTGTAGCTATCAAGAAGTAAAGCATCCATTGGGCTCAGGTGCTCCCCCATCTTGGCCACTTTAGGTTCATGGTGAATTCAATATCCACATGCAAACTGATCGATGTGCCCTAAGAGAATTATTATTATTTTAAACATAGTGCATGACTGACCACTAGCCTAGGTGTCCAGGCTCTTCCCTCTCTCATGGTGTCCAACAGCGGTATCTATCAGTGAGGAAACAGGAAACCTCTCATGGTGTCCAACAGCAGTATCTATCAGTGAGGAAACAGGAAACCACTCATGGTGTCTGACTGCATTATCGATCAGTAAGGAAACAGGAAACCGCTCATGGTGTCTGACTGCATTATCGATCAGTAAGGAAACAGGAAACCGCTCATGGTGTCTTGACTGCATTATCGATCAGTAAGGAAACAGGAAACCGCTCATGGTGTCTGACTGCATTATCGATCAGTAAGGAAACAGGAAACCGCTCATGGTGTCTGACTGCATTATCGATCAGTAAGGAAACAGGAAACGTCTCATGGTGTCTGACTGCATTATCGATCAGTAAGGAAACAGGAAACCACTCATGGTGTCTGACTGCATTATCGATCAGTAAGGAAACAGCTTCCCAACCTATAATTTTCACTCCACAAAATGTATCCATTAACACTTTTTATCGATAACAGATAATGGTTCACATGACGACAGCCAGAAACACCATTCAACTTCTCTACCTGGGGTGCTGGTTATTATTTTGCCAAGCCCTGATCAGAGAGAGGAGGACATGTGTGTCTCCCTCTGAGCTTGTCTGTTAGTGGTCACCACCCAGATACTTATTACATACTGAATGATTTAGCACAGTATGTGTATGTATGTGTCTACATGTGGCAGACTGTGTGTGTTACACCGTGCAGAAATCTCCATTTGAGATGGCAGAACGCAAAACCCTTTTGAAATGCAGTATTCATTTCGTCATGTTTTACAGTGCAGAAAATATTTGTCAACAGGTCCCTCAGTCTCTAGAGCCAACAATGGCCGACACAGAGGACAAGATTCTTGAACTAGTCACGACATGACATACACACTGAATCACCGTGTGGAGCAGTAGAGAACTGGGGTAAAGTGCAAGAGTAAGACACACCAACGAGATGGACAGAGACACCTGAAGAGATGAAAGGGAGAGTACGATGAGGAGGAGAGGATGTATATCCCACTAGGCACCAACTGGTTGAATCAATGTTTCCACATAATTTCAAATACAAAACACATTTGATGACAGTTGAATCAATGTGGAAAAAATATTGTATTTACAATAAAAAAGTAAATTACTGTATTTTTTTTAAATGCAAATTTTAACCTAAATCCAATTGCATGGTTCAAATGTGTTTATTTCACGTTGAATTCATGTTAATTGAAAACTCAATCAAATGATGTTGAACTGACGTCTTTGTCCAGTGGGATAGCACACAAGATCTTTAACCAAGGGTTATCAAAATACCTGTTGTGAACATGGAGGGGGTGTGAACTTGGAGTTTAGGGGTAGAGAAAACAGGTGGGAGGAGGGACACTGGTAGGTGCGAGGAGGGATACTGGTAGGAGAGAGGTGGTCAGGAGTCTTCAAACAGTTGGTTCACAATTAAACAGGTTTAAAAGGATCTTAAGCGCTTAAAAATGTGTAACATTGTACGAATTGCAGGAGTATAATTTTTTGGGATGACGTTATACACAATTTTCAGGGACCCGTTCATCCTGTCTCTATAGTGCAGCCAGAAAGCATTGAACCAATGGCTTTCGTCAGGCTGCAGGCACTCCATCTAGTGTCAGTATATTGACACAGCATCAAGTGACATTCTAAAAAGTAAGGTTAGTGTGTAATCTCAGTTTTATTTACAAAGCTACCAGACACTTAAACAAATGAGATCAAAGCAGATGTGTTTGTAAATGGTTAAAAGCTTACAATGTGAACAAAACAAAACATATATTTAAAAAAAGGTGCATGGTAAACATACTGTATGTACAAACAAAATTAAAACAATATGACACGCAGTCCACTCTATATAAACCGTTACATGTATCTGTTTTAGAGGCTGCAATAGCTACTGAGCACAAGTAACTGTCCATGTAACTACCTGGTCAACCAGATTTGGCTCGTCCAGGTGGTAATGTTCTGGACTGCGTTAAAGGTCAAAGTTCACTCAAAGTTCTGCTGGTCAATGTCAGAGGGCACAGTGCAGCGGGTATAGGTGGACAGGTAGAGGCCAGTTGCCATGGGGACAAGACCGGCCGCTACCTTGAGAATGGCCAGTAAACGGTGTGCTGCCGTGGAAACCCCCTCTGTCATCTGAGTGGAGAAAGAAAGGAAGATGGAGTAAATAAATAATCATGGGGAAAAAAACAAAAGCTTAATGAAATAACAGAATGACATTTAAGAAAACACTATGGAGGCTGCTGAGGGGAGGACAGCTCATAAAAAAATGGCTGGAACAGAGTAAATGGAATAGTATCAATCACATCAAAGAGGAGGTTTCCATGTGGTTGATAATACACTACCTGGACTCCATTCCAGCCATTATTAAAGAGCTGTCCTCCCCTCAGCAGCCTCTATTGGTTTGTATTATCAGTCAGTCTATTCATAACACCACAAGCTTCATGAAATAACTTATACACTTGACTCATACCTGGTCCTCTACACACAGTAAGGGGCAGTGGAGGGATGCAGCCAGCTTCCTCACAGAGACCAGCCGCTCAGGGGGCACTGATGCATTACGAGCTGGAGGAGGGGACACAGACACACAGAGGATGAATGGATAAACAAGGAGAAGGATAGAAAGGCGAGTCAATGTCCTTACCACTGGTAACCAAGAAGCAGACTTACCATTGGTAACCAGGAAGCAGACTTTTCCCAGGAAGAAACCAGGGTCTAAATACTTGAGGGAGGTCTCTGCTGACTGGAAACTGAGAAGAGAGAAAAGCAGTAGCATTACCACTGGAAGAAGAGGCCAGTAAAGCCACATCAGTCATGGGGTCCATCTCCCTATGGATGGTCCTTATTGTCTGTATGTGAACGTACCTTAGCTCTGAGGTTAGGTGAATGATGAAAACCACCAGATCTATCCGCGGCCTAGACTCCTCGTTTTCCATGGGTAGTGGGAGGCTTCTGGCCAACCTTCTGGTAGAGAAAGAAGACAAGACAATGTTAGAAGGGTTGTGACTAGTGGTATACAGATACTTCTGTCAAGTGACTTTTTGTAGCAGGTTAGGAGAGCATTTTAGCTAATCCTAACCTTAACCTAATTCTCCTAATCTACTACGAAAAGTCACTTCGGTCCGTAGATGGATACCATCAACTAGCTTGCTAGTTGTGAACTAAATTCAGAAGTGGTGGAAAAAGTACCGAAATGTCATACATGTCACCCAGTAAAATACTACTTGAGTAAAAGTATTTGGTTTTAAATATACTTAAGTATCAAAAAGTAAATGTAATATCTAAAAAGTATGAATAATTTCAAATTCTTTATATTAAGCAAACGGAAACATTCAGTTTTTATTTATGAATAACCAGCTGCACGCTCCAACTCTCAGAAATAATTTACAAACAAAACATTTGTGTTTAGTGAGTCCTCCAGATCAGAGGCAGTAGGGATGACCAGGAATGTTCTCTTGATAAATGTGTGAATTAGACCATTTTCCTGTACTTTTGGGTGTCAGGGAAAATGTATGCATTAAAAAGTACATACTTTTAGATAGATAGATAGATAGATAGGTAGGTACTTTATTGATCCCCCGGGGGGGAAATTTCATTATCAAGCAGCTACAACAAAAACACAGGGCAGGTGCAAAATGCCACAACGAAAGTACACAAAAGACAGATTTTCTTTAGGAATGTAGTGAAGTGAAAGTTGTCAAAAATATAAATAAAGTTAAGTACAGATACCCCCCCAAAAAAACTTAATTTTTACACCACTATAATTCAGTACTTACACATTGACGTTGACATTCTTCTCTTGAAGCACAATAGTGTCAGCTAACTTCTGCTGAAATTGTTCTTCATTCTCCACTAGCTGAAAAAAGAAACATTCATTGCGTAACAATGGGTAAGTTAGCGGTGTTATGTGTCAGCTATCTAACTAAACATAGATACAAATATTTAATTATGTGTATGTAAATGTATCAATCTGGATAGCAGTAATGTCACAATTAGTTTAGTGATAACAATCGTTGGCAATTCATTGTTACGTTTGCTAACGAGCTACCGACTCTAACAATACAGGACCACTTACCAGTATGTTGGCCGTGTTCAGTCCAGGAAGTTTACTAAATGGTTTGAGTAAAGACATTTAACTTCCAACATGCAAAACGTTTAACAATGCAGTTGCTAACTAGCAGATTTTCATAGACAAATTCCAATTTTATGGTTGAAGAAAATAATTTTCAGCCATGACACTTTTGTGGCGCGTAATTTCAAACTTCCGTTAAACGTCATGACGTCTTCAATTCTTCTTCTCCCTGCCATTTTCTTCTAAGGAGCATGACTGCCATCACCTGTCTAAAAGGTGTAACTACACAAATGTAATCGTGCTGCTCTCTCCACTTCGCACAATAACTTCCGACATTTCTACATTAAACACTACTTTAAAGCCAGAAACCGTAGTTGCTACATCCATTTTTGGACTTGAAAATATTTTATTTATACACCCATTGATTCTTGAATGTAAATTATAAATGCCTCATGAGCTTAGTTCAACTGTCGTACCCCATCAGAACCCAACATTTTAGTTTGTTATACTCCAATGTTTATAAACAAAATGTACACACTGTATAACACCAAAACATGATTGACCTAATTTTTTAAATCATGGATGATCAGTCCTTGTACCCATAGCTTTGTGTATGAATTTGAGAGGTTACATTTCTCCAGGCCTATCCTTCAGATTTTCACCAAAACAGAGGCTAGGTGGCGGCTTTGTTATTGTTTCAACTAAAGATTCCAACAATAAGAATGGACAGGAAACGTGTCACAATGGAAGCAGGACTTTTATTAACTTTATAGTAGATGGCTGAGCAAGGTAATTCCCCAAAACATCCACCTTGTCTCACAGCAAAAGGACTGTGTCTGTTCATGGGTTTCTACCGAATACCAGTATGTAAAACTGTTTGTGTACATTGTCAACTATATTGAATTCTACATGTCCGGATCAGTGTGAATAGTCTTAAGTTGTACTCTCCAGTATGTTTATCTTTTAAAGTATGTGGTTGTTCGTCACTGTGTTTTTAATGTTTGTGTATAAATCTAAGTTGTACACGCTATACACGTTCCCCCATATGAAACCGATCTTTGGATCCCTGTTAGAACCCAGAAAATGACAACAGCATCAACATTGTAGATCATAATGATAAAAAAACAGAACAGCATTTCTAAAATAAAATAAGGTTTAAATGGGTAGACCTTCCATCTCCCTCCTCTACTACCCCCATCCCAATATCCAATTATTACATGAAATAAAGTGTTGCTCCCAGGTCAACTTCCTTCCTTCCTTTCATTCAAGGTCTTTCCCATTCATCCCAACACATACTCACACAGATCCTCCTGGACCCTTCCAGCCAGTCCCAATTTACTCCTTTCCACCTGGCCCTAAACCTTAGACGAGCGCTGATCTAAAAGGTCTGGATAGGTATAAGCAGTGGAGTTTCCACTTCCACCATAGTGCATCCATCTTATAGATCTGCAAACATCTAAGGGTTATGGCTGAGGTGAAGGGGTAAGGAGTCCATTAGAACCAGCTGTTGCCCCATCTTTCTAAACCCCCTCTGCTCTAACATGACCTCGGATGTCCCCCCTCTACATCATATCTCCCCCGACTCCCTCTCGCCGTCTGAGCTGGAACGTCTATCCCTCTCCAGCGACAGAGATCTCTCCCTTTCTCTTCCCCTAGCCATCATCTCTGGAGAGGTGGACCTCTCCCTGTCTTCCCTCGTCATGGGCTCGGGCCTGTCGTCTTGCTCCCGGGAGCGGGGTGGTCCCTCCCCTCCGCTCTCCCTCCATCTCTCCTGGGACGGGGAGCGCCCTGAGGGTGAACGCCCAGACGGAGAGCGCTGGGACGGGGACCGGGGTTCTCCGTCTCGGGTGTGTGAGGATCTGTCCCTGGAAGACCTGGGTAGAAGAAAATAGATCAGGCATTGGTACAAAGATCAAGCACCTGATGACAGACAAACAAAATCAACCCAGACAATCCGTTGGGAAAGAGCTGGGTCGTATTCATTAGGGCACATTTTGCAACGGAAAAAACTAAAAGCCCACGTTTGTTGTTGTTCAGGTAACCTAGTAAAATAAAAAGGTACCTCCCTGTTTCATTCAGTTCTCTTCTAGTAGCTGGCTGATTTTAGGGTGACATAAGGGCTATGTTTTCTAAGTATCAAGTCAGGGGTCCTGTCTGTCAGCTCAGGCCTCACCTCTTCCTCTTGCTCCTATGAGAGTGGGAGCGCGAGCGATGCCTCTCCTTGTGTCTATGCTTACGTTCCCTTTCCCTGTCCCGCTCTCCTCCTCCTCCTCCTCCTCCCTCTTCCCGGGGACGAGAGGAGCGGTGTCGTCTCGAGCGATGGGAGGATGAGCTGCCTCCCTCCCGGTATCGTTCGCCGCTTCTTGATCTTGTCCTGTGAAAAAAAATCCATCAAAGTGGATTGTTAAAATACAAGAGAACGAGACCTTCAAAACATGTGTTCGATGTCTGAACTGAAGATGGGAACAAGTCAGATTCAGCTCACCTCCGGCGATCTCTCTCTCCCCTCTCTCTTTCTCTCTCCCTCTCCCGTACACGTTCAGTTTCACGCTCTCGCTCCTTTTCCCTCTCTCGTTCTCGCTCCAGCTCCCACTCCTTCGCTCGCTCTTCCTCCTTTTCACGCTCCTCCCTTCTTCTCATTCGCATTCCTTCTTGCTTCTCCACCACTGCTTTCTGTAGCAGTAAATAAACAAACCATGTAACTAAGTAACCAAATCCATAGCAACAACTGTGCTCAGAGAGCTCAACTTTTTACACTTCCTGAAAGCAAGGTAAACATCTACATAACTGGTGATATCCTACTAGGTTCTGACTACCGTTATGTGGTGTGTGTCTCACCCGTAGCCTGTCCAGCTTCTCACGGATCTCAATGAATCCCAGGTGCAGTTTGCCTCCGAAGTGGTCGGCCAGGCGGCGATCATTGTCATGGAGACCTAGATAGGCGGAGCACACCTCGCACACCCGGAGCTTCTGCTGCTGGAAGCTGGAAGCCGGCATCGAGTTCCTGTATACGTCCTGGGTGAAAGCAACAGTACACCAGACTCACGTTAGAACTAGGACACCACACAGTCCTCAATGAGTATGCTGCGGTGTCGAGGACTAAAGTTAATATTAGGACGAAAAACACAAATGCCTGACACACTTTTTAAAAAACTGATATTGACGGACTGGTTTGATTTATTGAGTGCACACGTGAAATTCCTCATACAGTGCATTCAGACCCCTTGACATTGTCCACATTTTGTTACGTTACAGCCTTATTCTAAAATTGATTAAATAAATGTTTTTCCTCAATCTACACACAATACCCCATAATGACAAAGCGAAAACAGGTTGACAATTTTTTGCAAATGTATTAAAAATAAAACAGAAATATCTTATTTACATAAGTATTCAGACCCTTTGCTATGAGACTCGAAATTGAGCTCAGGTGCTTCCTGTTTCCATTGATCATCCTTGAGATGTTTCTAATTACTTGATGGGAGTCTACCTGTGGTAAATTCAATTGATTGGACATGATTTGAAAATGGCACACACCTGTCTATACAAGGTCTCACAGTTGACAAAAACCAAACCATGAGGTCGAAGGAATTGTCTGTAGAGCTCAGAGACAGGATTGTGTCGAGGCACAAGACCTCCGTGGCCTCAGTCACTCTTAAATGGTGGTTCCAAACTTCTTCCAAGACTCTTCCTAGAGCCGGAGGTAACCAAGAACCCGATGGTCACTGACAGAGTTCCAGAGTTCCTCTGTGGAGATGGGAGAACCTTCCAGAAGGACAAGCATCTCTGCAGCACTCCACCAATCAGGCCTTTATTGTAGAGTGGCCAGATTGAAAAGGCACCTAAAGACACTTAGAACATGAGAAACAAGATTCTCTGGTCTGATGAAACCAACATTGAACTCTGGCCTGAATGCCAAGCTTCACATCTGGAGGAAACCTGGCACCATCATACTGTGGGGATGTTTTTCAGCGGCAGGGACTAGTCAGGATCGAGGGATAGATGAACGGAGCAAAGTACAGAGAGATCTTTGATGAAAACCTGCTCCAGAGGCAAAGGTTCACCTTCCAACAGGACAACGACCCTAAGCACACAGCAAAGAAAACGCAGGAGTGGCTTCGGGACAAGTCTCTGAATGTCCTTGAGTGGCCCAGCCAGAGCCCGGACTTGAACCCAATCAAACATCTCTGGAGAGACCTGAAAATAACTGTGCAACTACGCTCCCCATCCAGCCTGACAGAGCTTGAGTGGATCTGCAGAGAAGAATGGGAGAAACTCCCCAAATATTGGTGTGCCAAGCTTGTAGCGTCATACCCAAGAAGACTCGAGGCTGTAATCGCTGCAAAAAGTGCTTCAACAAAGTACTGAGTAAAAAGTCTGAATGTAAATATAAATGTGATCCGTTTTTTTTGTTGTTGAATAAATTAGCAAAACAATCTAAAAACCTGTTTTTGCTTTGTCAATATGGGGTATTGTGTGTAGATTGATGAGGGGAAACAAACAATTTAATCCATTTTAGAATAAGTCTATAACGTAACAAAATGTGGAAAAAGTCAAGGGGTCTGAATACTATAATCCGTATGCACTCTACCTGTATATTTCAACAAAAAACAAGTTGTTCATCTTCATTTAATCACAGTAGAAATCATAGCTGCTCTGATTGGTTGTGACCACACGTGGGCTATCTCCTTGACCCCCTGCCCACTGACCTCTGCCTCTTTCTTCATTGCGCGAGTCTTCTCCACCTTCTCCAGGACCTCCTGTGCCTCTTCCACGTTCCCCTCGCCCCCCAGCTGCTCCGCCCGGGCCAGCAGCTTACCGATCTCCTCGTTCAGCTCGTGGACCCGCTCAGCCTATTGACACGGTGATAACCAGAGCAACAAAGTGACAGATAATCACATTTTAATGACAGTTTCTTATACATGGTTGAACTTTCATTTATTTTTGTATTAAATCAGATGCATTCATCTAGAAAAACCTGAACAACAACACATAACATGAAATTAGATTCCAACTATGAAGTGTAATTTGACCTAATGACCATGTGGGGAACTATCCAAGTAAGACAAAGAACAGGGGTCGGTCACCTTAGCGGCGACCTCAGCGCTGATCTCATCCTGCGTCTCAGCCAGTCTCTTCTTAGCTAGCTCAGTCCTGCGGTCACAGTCAGCGATGAACGACTGAAGGTGCTCAGCAGCCTGCGGGGAGAGGGGATGACGAGGAGACAGGGGGGATGACGAGGAGACAGGGGGGATGACGAGGAGACAGGGGGGATGACGAGGAGACGGTTAAACATCGCCAGATCAGAGAGAAAAAAAAAATTTGATATCACGGAGCTTGTGTGTACAAGACATAAAACAGAAGGAAAGAGGGAGAGCGCGAGAATCCACATGGAGCTTGCATGTAGAGTTAACATAAAGTGCGTGTATGTGTAATAAACATGTATACTAGGTACGTGACATTCCAACGTGACTCACGTCAAGCTCAAAGAAGTACTCCTGTTGCTTGGAGGCGATCTCAAAGTCAGCCCTGAGGGCTAGGTCATGAACCTTCACACACTCTCCCAGGTCCATTCTCTGTAGAAGACAACAAGACACATAAATTACATAATTCAATCAAAGCTGTACCTACAAGTCCTGTACTCAGGAGTGCAATTGACATTGTGTTCTATATCGCTACTGTACACGACCATTATGACCAAGACAGAATTTCCCCAAACTAGGGGTCGCGAACCCATGTGGGGTCACCGGATTTGAAAACAGGGTCACGAGAGAACTCTGAAATAAAATAAATACAATCGTGTTTGGTTCATAGAACCGGGGTTACGTCAGTAAACTCCGGTAGCTGCTAGATGCGGTTGTAATAAACAGCGGTTTCTGTTTCTCTTTTAGATAGATAGATAGATACTTTATTGATCCCCGGGGGGGAAATTTCATAAAACTATTCACAAAATATTATGAGCAAATCACTGAAAGACTCTCAGGAACACGTATGAGTCTTCTGTTTCCCTCTACAATGCTGCGCAGGACACATTAAAACAGAGTGGCCAAGACCAGGCACCAAATCAGGCTGACGGGGAAAAAGATCATCAATTATGTTTTCTTCACAGAAGATCAGGCAACAGAAGATCATACAAAATGATTGCCTGATAATCTTCTGAACTTCCCAATACTTCCTTCAGATTTAAATAGTGTCAAAAATACTGATTTGAAATAGACTGTCTAAGCCTCAATTAAAAAAGTTAACATTGGCCGTTGATTATGTCACTTTTTTCACATGAAAGGTTGGGGATTTTTTTATTATATCAAAATAGGTTCGCGGCCCAAACAAGTTTGAGAACCCTTGGAATAAGTAAGATGTCATGTACTCACAGTGCCGGAGAGAATGTCGTGAGGACAGGAGTCCAGCAAATGACTCTTGCAGACCCGCTCATCTGTAAATTTGATTCTCTGGCGCATGGTGTCCCCTAAACGAAAAACAAACAAACATCCGACAACGAGAGAGACTTGGTGAGCTAATCAATGGCATGTCAATCTCAATAAACAATAGTTGTGTGCATTCCAGACACCGCATTTCTATTATCCAAAATTGTGATTGCTGTGGGTGCGGATGCCCACATGTGGATCATTCATTCCTGAAACCAAAACTAGCTTAGTTTGTTACAGTTCAGCTATCTAATCGTCCAACGTTAGCTGCAGCCAGTCAGTGATAGCATCTCGTGGGCCATCAATATCCCAGCTAGCACACGTCAACAATATGACAAGGTCCGAAACGGAATATTAATTGTGTTTACTTTATGAACACAACAAGTAGCTAGCTGGCGTTGTCATTCAGCCATTGGTCCCCAGGCTAAGGTAGCTTAGCTAGCTAACGTCAGTTAGCATGATAACTAGTTAAAAACATTCCCTCTGAAACATCGAGGGGCACTGAAACGATGTAGTTTTGTCGTTTACTCACCATCTCTGCTTGTGCCCATCAACTGGTCCAACATCGCTCGCATTTGCGCTTGGGCCGACATGTTTCTTGTTTATGTCACCGACACTACACGCCGATGGTGTCTGCTGCCTCGACCACAGGCCTCTGACGGCTCGTGGACGTCGAACAACTTTTCTCAGAGAAAACCTCAAGTTCTCGTGACGAATAGTTTAAACAAACTAGCTCACTGAAACCTCTTATTTAGACCTACCACCACCGTAACGTTTATAGTTTATCAAGTTTGTAATACCAATTTACAATGTTAATTTTAGGTAGCTAAGCCTATTTCGAAATTTCACATGTCCTGCTGCTCTCTCTTCGCCGTTCGGCTCTCAACTCGAGGTATGGCGAAGGGACAGTTATGCTGAGTGGATAGTGGCGGGTGGTGTAATTTAAAATTCGGATTATTGAGGTAAACCCGAAGGTTTTTAGGTAGTTGTGAGGCCAACCACCGTCCCTTATTTAGACCGCAAATCACATACACTTTCTCCCCATATTCTAACGCATTTATTAATTCTGTGTCCTTTATTTTTCGACTTCCTCCTCTTTCCGAGCGCGCTCTGCCTCGAAGGAAATGATGCAGTCCTCGCGCGCTGGTTGGCTGAATGGCACATAACGTCATTTTAATCGTTCTGTCGTCAGATATCTTACACATTTCTATATGTTTAAAAAGATAAAGCGATATAATAAATGTTATACAACGCTAGCACAAGTACAACTACAATTCAAGTACAAGCGCAATGACATTGTAGCATAGATGGCAGATGAATGCACATTGGCTTGAACTGGAATATATGGGCAAGGACAGTGTGTGAGAAGCACATCATAAAAAAAAAAGTATGGAATTATATTTTCAATCTATGATTGTGCATTACATGTATTTATTAATGTCTTGTTGTTTGATCTTTGAGCTTTCGTCATAAAATGCATCTGGCATTCGGCCAACACCGCAGATAGACATACGCCCTGAACCTACCCATAAATATTGCCGTCCCGCCCACACCAAACTGGAGAAATGGCGACTGCTGTCCTGTGGCTCTCGCGAAACCTCGTATCGAGGAATACGTGGTTAGTAAGCCGTAACACCGTATTGAAACCGTCTAACACAACGAGATTGAACCAATGTCGAAATGCGGTATCAACAGCAAATGGCGGCGTTCAACCAAAGCCGGATAAAGTGAGTTTTCATGCATGGCCAAGCCCTTTGGTAACCAGGCAGGGTAACAATACACATAATGTGGGAGGTTCCTGACTCTTGGAGCAGATTGACAGCAGTTTCTGCCAATCACAGTTTAAGAAATTTGGAGAGAACTGCGGGAGCCAATGAGCTCGTTTGTGTTTGATAAGGAAGTAATTAGCAATTATTGTAGCCACTTTTCGTCGACAAATAATACTGAAAAGCTCATATGTAACCTTTTAATTTAATAAGGCATTGGCTTACACATTGGCTTCTCATCCAGTGTAACATATAAACACAAAATACAAATACCATGGAATTAGAGTGTTCATTTCTAGGTCAAAGTCCATATCAATTTAATTAACCTGTTTGTGGAAAATACAACATTTCAGATCCATAATTTATTGTATTATGAGTATGGCCCCCTGAGCATCTGCATTGTATTATGTGAATCAAGGAAATTGATGAGGAATTCTGCATTCTGAAAAATTCCATGTTATCTTATCGGAGGCTTTGAACTGTATACTGTGTATGTTGCTTGATGCGGTCATGTTTCTGTATGATATTAGCGATGTTATTTAATGTAGCAACCTTTTTCAGATTGTAGATATTCTGAATTTCTTTCATTCCCCCCTTGTCACCCAGATATCCTTCGGCCTTATCCGCATGACAGCTGTAGTGATTCCCTTCCTGTACGTGGGAACTCTGATCAGCAAGAATTTTGCGGCTCTACTTGAGGAGCATGACATCTTCGTCCCCGAGGATGATGACGATGACGACTGAACCTTGGTCAGTGATGATGACTGAACCAAGGTCAGTGATGAAAAGAGATGTATTAATACAGCTATTGATGTGTGAAAGGGTGACACACATGATACCCTAGAATAAATTAAATATTGGAGTGCATGCGTGCAGCATATTGTTATTTACATAATGGTATGTGCCTAATCCAAACAGTCATGAGAATGAAGTGAAATAAATACATGCAACTGTGAAAATGAATGACCATTGACATTGCTTTCATTTTCATTCCTTCCCAGGGTGCTTTGCAATAATGATGGCATGCCATTATGAGGAAGGATAGAGAGATGCCCCTCTACAGGAGAAGATCGCCTTTAACCTCATCACGATCCACCTCTCTCTCTCTCTCTCTCTCTCTCCTCCCTTTTAGTCCATCTTTCACCTCCTTTCCACAGATTACTACATATTATTTGATATCATTGTGAGGTCACAGAACAGTCAGACTTCACTCTTGCTTGCATGTGTCTTATAATTTACTCAATAAAGAGTATGTGTGTAAAAAAAAACAAAACCACCACATTTGTTGGTGTATGTTCTTTGGTGTTATTTTGTGATTGCCCCCCCGTCATTATATAAAACATGCGTTCTTTGGGCTTATAACTCCAACCCCAGCCTAGCCTGGAACCCAGACTGATGTGCTCCATTTCACCACGGTTTCACTTCGCTATATGTTGAAACCGAGCATATCAGTTTGTAGAATTCCAGGCTAACCACATCCACCCATAACAAAGAACCAACATTGTGGTATTTTATGGCTTCTTGGCTCTTCACAGCAGGTATCCAACTATCCATCCACCAACTCTCAGTTATCTCGTTCCCCCTTCCTGCAGCGCTGCGTTAGCCAGTCTGAGGTGCTCGCTGAGGTTCCTGATCTCCAGCTCACTGCGACCCTTCATCCCAATCATCTCCACGTACACCTCCTTGTAGCGGTCACACAAACTCTGCTTCTCCTAGAGGCGGGTCATAGACCAACACAGGAGACCAGTGACATTTCTGATCCATATTCTGTTGTGTGTGTATGTAAATACATATGGTGTTGGAAGGGTTGGTCTAGAGTGGAACAGTAGAAATGGCATATGCAAGTACCTTAGGATAAGAGGGACATTTTACTAAATATTAATATTTGTGTTATCAGGATTTTGTAAGGGGTGATCATGTGGATGCAGAATATACAAACGGTACGTTAGTTAGAGACTGCACTTCATTCCTTAGACAGCCAATCTCTTTTTTTAGGTACTCTGCCTCAATCTCCTTTACTCGTAGCAGCATCTGGAGGGAAACACAGATACAACAGTTTAGTATTTTTGGTAATTTTAGTGATACAATACTCATATGAATGATATTATTCCAAAATTCCTTCACCAGTATCGTGTCAATGAACGAATAGTTTACTAATATTACTGATGACCAGTACTAGGTGTTCTACATGGTTATTTTTAGGACCCCAGCAGCACGTCATTGAGGCAATGTTTTCAGGATTCTGAATTAATCTGGTCCAGCCAATAGATGACAGCATCTGGAGGACAACATTACAACGTGGCTGAAACTAATCTACACACCAATCAGTAAAGCAACTGAGATGTAAGCATTTCTTCTCTTTTTCATCCTTGCTTCCAATCAGACCTGGTTTCAAATACTATTTCAGGTATTTCAATCACTTTTCAATACATTTCGAAACAACTATTCAGATCATCTTTATTTGAAAAAACAAATAATTGAATATTGGAATGTATTTGGACATACACTTGGAAAATACTCAAATACATTCCCATGCATAATGCATTTAACCCAGGTATTTGAAATATATATTTGAAAATACTTTCAAATAGAAATTGATTGACTATTTGGTTTTTACAAATAACCATTAAAATCCTCAAATAAAAGTACTTGTTTTGGGCTGTGTATTTGAACATACTCAAATACACAGAAGAAGGCATTTATAATACAACTACTCAGAATGTCAAACTTTATTCTTACTTCCAATTCCGAGTTGCCAGGGGAGATGTTTCCTGACCTCTGACCTGTGATGAAGTGGCGCATGCGGCTGATCTCCTCAGTCAGACGAGCCTGCAGTTCCTGAAACAATACAAATTCTTATTACTAATGCACTGTGTGACAGTATTGGTACATTACTTAAATTAGATCTTTAATTTGTTGCTAATTAGTCTCATGATAGACTTTGCTCTCTCTCTCTCTCTCTCTCTCTCTCTCTCTCTGCTCTCTGCTCTCTTTCTGCTCTTTCTCTCTCTCTTTCTGCTCTTTCTGCTCTCTCTCTCTCTTTCTCTCTCTCTCTATGCTCTCTGCTCTCTTTCTGCTCTTTCTCTCTGCTCTCTCTCTCTCTCTCTCTCTCTCTCTCTCTCTCTCTCTCTCTCTCTCTCTCTCTCTTTTTCTCTCTGCTCTCTCTCTCTCTCTCTGCTCTCTTTCTGCTCTTTCTCTCTGCTCTCTCTCTCTCTCTGCTCTCTGCTCTCTGCTCTCTTTCTGCTCTTTCTCTCTGCTCTCTCTCTCTCTCTCTCTCTCTCTCTCTCTCTGCTCTCTCTGCTCTCTCTCTCTCTCTCTTTCTCTCTGCTCTCTGACCTAGTTCTCTCTGCGGAGCTGTTCCATCTCTCTGTCCTTCTGGCTCAGCTCTGTTTCTCTGTCTCCTCCGCTCTGCTCGGCCCGGTTCAGCTCCAGGCACTTCTGGGAATATCTCTCTGACAGAACGTCCAACTCACTGTGGAGGGCATCAGCCCGGGGCCTGTAGAGAACCAAGAACACATGTTTAACACACATGCATGTGGGCATGCCCGCATGGATGCACAAGCACACTGATGCACAAGCACAGGGTGGATAGTTATCCCATTAGAGAAAACTTTCTCTTCCACTTTTTTTTGGTGACTTTGATGTCTGGCTAAAGAGAAGGGATCTCACTTCTGTCCTCTGTACGTAGTATCCATATGGGCCCCCCCTCCAGCCGTCCTTCTGGCTTTCTCCACCTCCCTCTCCAGCTCCTCCCTGTGAGCCTCCTTCAGGGCCTCAACCGCTACAGAGCACAGGAGTGGCACAACATGACAAGGACAGAAGAACACACTGAAGTGAAGAGGGGAAAGACTGGACACAGGAGGGTAGGTCATATGTTCCACAACAAAGTTGCTTTGTGGCATCGTCCCTAGAACAAGCGTAATTATTCATATAACACTACATGATATGACACACTATCCCTGACAGGTCTCTCCTTCCCACCTTGTGCCATGGCCTGGCGCTCCTCCTGCAGCAGTCTGTCTCTCTGTCTCTGCAGCTCTCTGACCTCCCTGGCGTGGCTCTCCTGGAGCTCCGTCAGGGCCCTGCGGTGGGCCGCCTCCATGGCCTCCAGACGCTGGCCGCAGGGAGCCCAAAGGCCACACGGACTGTCCACCTCCATCCCCATCTCCACGCGCTCCTTACGCAGACACTCCACCTGCTGCCTGAGTGATAGCGCCTGAGAGAGAGAGAGAGAGAGGAGGGGGATAGGGATGGGGATAGAGAGGGGAGGAAGATAGGGGAGAGATAGAAAGAGAGAGCGGGGAGAGGAAGAGGAAAGGGAAGAGGGTTGAGAAAGAGAGAAAATAGTGGGAAAGAGGGGAGAAGAATGTGGAAGAGTGAGGCAGATAGAGAGAGAGAGAGAGAGAGAGAGAGAGAGAGAGAGAGAGAGAGAGAGAGAGAGAGAAGAGAAGGACATGTGAGGAGGGTGTGGAAAGATTCCCTAAATAATTCATTATGTATATTGAAAGCATCCTCTCTGTTTCTATGATACCTTTACAAGACAATGCTAAACGTTATAATTCTAAAATGTTAAACACTCAAATGAACAAATAACTGTTACAATGTTAGTATTTTGAGTGGAAAATAATTCTCACACTACCTCCCTCTGTAGGGCCGTTGCACTGGTCGTCTGAATCGTCTGATTGGGAATCGTGAATGATAGGCTCTCTAACTCCGCCCACTTATTGTTGACGTCCACGTCCATGGTGTGAGTGACAGGTGCAGGTACGCTGCCTTTCTTCAGCTCCAGAGAGTCCCATCTGCTGCCCATCTCTATGAAGGGGATCCCCCCCTCAAACCATCTGTTCCTCTCCTCCAATCGTTTGGCTTGCTCTCTGTCCCAGCCCTCTCCTGCCTCTCTCTGACTGTCTGATGACATGTTGGGGGAGGTGTCATCTAGATCCGGGGCCACAGAGCCCATTAGACGAGGGTTGGAGGTGGAGTTAGTGGCTCGAGGGTCAGAGTCTTCACAGGGGAGCATAGAGGGAGGCTGGCGAGACGACACAGGCCGAGAGTGACCGTTTTCTCTTTCACTGTCTGACCGTCTGTGATAGAATAATGGGGACCGTAGGAAAAGTGTTTCAGATAGAGTTACATAGTCACATATCTTACTCGTCTATGTTATTACACTGTCTTCTTGCTGCCTCCAATTCCATTCGTTATGTACAGAAATGCACATAACTACTTTAGGACATAATTAATGGATTGCCATTTCAGACAGTGTCATTTCAGACACAGTGTCATTTCAGACACAGTGTCATTTCAGACACAGTACCATTTCAGACACAGTCAATAGAAACACTCACGGTGTGATGTCTGGAGAGTGTCTGGGTTGGATAGTCTGTCTCAGCACATTAACCCAGTTCCTCCTGGTCCTGGAGGTCGAGGCTGACAGAGTGAACACTGCCTTCTTTGTCTGGTTGAGATCAAGAGATAAAGAACAGAGAAATGCCACGTCACAAACAGGAAGGAACTAAATCATATAGACACCAAGTCTGCATCCGAAATGACACCCTACTCGGTATATAGTGCACTACTTTATGGGACTTGGTCAAACGTAATGCACTATTTAAGGATGTACTAGGGTGCCATTTCAGATGCAGCCCAAGACTGTAGTAGTAGTAGTAGTAGTAGTAGTAGTACATTTTTACATTTGATATTTTAGTCATTTAGCAGACTCTCTTATCCAGAGCGACTTATTTTTTCATACTGGTCCCCCGTGGGAATCAAACCCACAACCCTGGCATTGCAAGCTAGTAGTAGTAGTAGTAGTAGCAGTTCATTAGCAGTATTAGTAGGACTAGCGGTAGTAGTAGTAGTTGTAGTAGTAGTAGTAGTCTCATGAAACGCAAACTTGTTGTGTATTCAAAGTTTAAAAAGGCTTCTAAAGTTTGTAATTTCCACTTTAAAATGTCAGACTTTATTTGCCCTAACAAAAAATGTATCAACCCCTACAAAAAATGTCCATTAATTATAATTCACATAATAATTCCCATTTCCTTTTGCTGAAGGATTTTCCTGCTGTAGCAAACTGTCTCAAATTAAGATACGGCATCTGTAGTAGTAGCAGCAATAGTAGTAGTAGTAGTAGTAGTATTAGTAGCAGCAGTAGTATTAGTAGTAGCAGCAGAAGTAGTAGTAGTAGTAGTAGTAGTAGTAGTAGCAGCAGTAGTATTAGTAGTAGCAGCAGAAGTAGTAGTAGTAGTAGCAGATGTTCGATGAGAGAAATACCAGGAAGTTCATACATGTATCTGGAATCCATAGTTATTCTCCACGTCAAAGTCTTGGACGTTCATACAGGATGTCAGGTCTATCTCTCCATCCAGGTCATCTGACTACAACAGACATGGAGGAACTGGCGTGATACAGACTCAAAAATTATTCTATGTGTATAAATATAATTGGGGAACTGATATTGCAGATATAGGAAATGGCGTCACCTCCTCAGCCTCAGAGTCCTTGTAGAAACTCAGTGCAGCGTCCCTCATCGCAAACCAGTGTCTCCTCCACTGTTAGAAACACAAGCCAAACAGACTCAGTCAAACCAGTGACACTTCAAAATATTCAAAACACTGCTATTGTTTTGAATGATGCTTTCCTCTGATTGTGCACATTTGTTATAACACATGGTCATGTGTGTCATTTGTAACATTACCTTCCCATATTCATCCAGTTTTGACATCCAGCCCTTTTGGTCAGACTGTGTTTGGGTATTTTCAGGTAGAACTCTCTGCCGTGGTTTAGAAGATCTGAGGCTATTTCCAGTTTGATTATCTGAATTCTATATCAAATGCATTATATGAATAATGATTATATGAGGGTACTTACAGTATGATACAGTATGAGTGACTGTTTCAAAGGTAACAAGCGTATTACCTGTGGCTGAAGCGCAGTTGTGGACTGGGTTCGGGACAGCCGTCCGTCCTCTGAGTGGTGATATTTCTCCCTCTCCTTCTCCCTCCTATCTCTCCCCCTCTCTTTGCCTCTCCCCCCCTCTCTCCCCCTCTCTCTGCCTCTCTCTTTCTGATCAGACTCAACCCTCGTACTGTAGCTATCAGAATCCTCTGCATACCTAAAACAGAGGATGAGTTAGAGAAATAGAGGCCAAGAGAGAGACAATGAGTGAAAATCCTGACCCAATAGGCTGTACATGCAGTAGGCCCTTACAATATGATGTACATGCAGTAGGCCCTTACAATATGCTGTACATGTAGTAGGCCCTTACAATATGCTGTACATAGAGTAGGCCCTTACAATATGATGTACATGCAGTAGGCCCTTACAATATGATGTACATGCAGTAGGCCCTTACAATATGATGTACGTGCAGTAGGCCCTTACAATATGATGTACATAGAGTAGGCCCTTACAATATGATGTACATAGAGTAGGCCCTTACAATATGCAGTACATGCAGTAGGCCCTTACAATATGATGTACATAGAGTAGGCCCTTACAATATGATGTACGTGCAGTAGGCCCTTACAATATGATGTACATAGAGTAGGCCCTTACAATATGATGTACGTGCAGTAGGCCCTTACAATATGATGTACATAGAGTAGGCCCTTACAATATGATGTACATAGAGTAGGCCCTTACAATATGCAGTACATGCAGTAGGCCCTTACAATATGATGTACATAGAGTAGGCCCTTACAATATGATGTACGTGCAGTAGACCCTTACAATATGATGTACATAGAGTAGGCCCTTACAATATGCAGTACATGCAGTAGGCCCTTACAATATGATGTACGTGTAGTATTTCCTTACAATAGGCATGGCAATGTATCACGCTTCCTCTGCCCTCCAAAACATCCAGAAATCCCCTTCTTATAATTAGAACTCCAAAGCCATGATTGCTAATTTCCTTCCTGGACTGTCCTCTCTTTTCTCCCTCCTCCCTCTCTCTCTCTAATGCCCCTCTTGTCTCCTCTCCAGTCTCCCCACTCACCTGGGTGTCCTGGGCCTCTGGTCTCTACGTGGGCTGGGGCTCTGGGTCCTCCTCCTCTGGCCCAGTACCACTTCTCCCCCCTCTCCCTCTGACCCCAGGTCAAGTCTGGGGATGTCGGCCAGAATGACGTAGTCCTCTACGGTCATCCCCTGGGAGTCCACTGAGGCCGTTCTCTTGGGCTCCTCTCGGGTCAACAGGTACTCCATGCCCCGCCTTATAGTACTCTTGCTCCTGTCACTGATCGGTCTGTCATTCGCCTCCACGGTCGCAGCGTGGGGTTTCAACGAATTGGCAAGCAGCTGGGAGTCGATGCCTAGTCGTGGTGGAGAGGAGCTACAAGAGAGGGCAGGGCTTAGAAGGGAGTGGGAGGAGCCACACCAGGAGCCTTGAGGGGGGCTGGGGTTGGTTTTAGGGGGGTGCATCTCTGTCCGTTCCTCTCTAGCGAATCTCTCTGGTCTCCTTGAGCAGCTCTGTGTTGTGTCAGGTCTGGTGTCGCTATGCTTGGTTTCTCTTTGGGGTGAATGGCTGTGTGTTCCATAGCCACTTATAGGGGGAGAGAAACTATCACGACTGCGAGTGGTTGGAGAACGATTTTTATCTGTTCTGGGCCGGGGGCTTCGAGACCCTTCGTAGGAGTTTGGCTGCAAGTCTGGAGACCCACGTCGAGAGATGGAGTCAAGATTTTTGTACAGTTTTTCAGAGTCCAAACTGTGACTGTTTGAGTTGTGGGAGGGACGTCTTGGCTCCCTTGACTCTCTTGGCTCCCTTGACTCCCTTGACCCCGCTGACTCTTGGTCACACCCATTGGCGTAATGCTCTGTTTTACAATTTCTTACAGGGGAGGAGTCAGTGTGTTTGTAGGAGGCCGTGTTTCGAGACAGGGAGGGATGATGAGACACGACAGACCCTCGTCTGTGAAAGGGACTGGACCGGCCTGATGGATGCCGAGACGAGGAGGGAGATGGAGCGTGAGAAGGAGAGTGACTTCTACGTTGGGAGGACGCAGAATGAAATTCAGACAGTTTATACCGGTTTGGACATGGGGAGCGTCGGCTAGGAGACTGGTCTTGAGAATCAGTGCCACCACGTCTGAAGTTGGAATGATGGGTATACCTCTGCGGAGACTCGCTCCTCCAGGTCTCCTGCTGGAACGTTTCATTGCTTCTCCTCTGGGAGGGAATTCCAAGATTCACGTTTCGGTAGGGGATGATGGCTTTGGGTTCTGGGCTGTGGTTGTTGGGCAGTGGATGGCCCCTCTCATAGTGCCGGTAAGGTCGTTTGGATACACCGTCCACCTGAGCCTGGGGACCACAGTCAAATAAGGCTTTCCTGTCCGGAGAGAAGTAGCCGCTCTCTCCTCTTGATCCTACCAGTGAGGATTAGGGACATGGCACGGTAGATCATCCATTTTATTGAGCCCCACTCACATGGAAATCAAAGACACATTTAAATGTTTAACTGAAAATGTACAATAACATTTTGAATTGAAATTGAATTGAATGAAAATTGTAGCAGCAGTCCCAGACAAAATGTCTGTCTGTAATACTGTGAGCTGGTCTGACCTGAGGGTCGCCTGAACCTCTCCCGGCCTCTCTTCTCCTCCATCAGTGAGCTGTGTGGTGGTCTGTGGGGAGAGGGGTCCACCCGGGTCATCTCTGGCCCCGTCACACAGCACCCTGCTGGGCTGCTAGAGCCACTCCTCCCTGGGTCTGGCAGGAAGTCCCACTGGTCCTCCTGACTGCTGGGTGGAGGTATAGAGGGAGGGCATGAGGGACATTGGTAATGTACACACTATATGAGTTTATCACAATATACTGTGGAACTAGTTAATGAGCAATCACTTCCTGATTGTAGAATTTCCTTCAAATATAATGTTTTCTAACTGTTTATTAACGTTTTATGAATCACTTTAAGTATACCTTAATGTAGTGCTACCAAAGTCAACTGCCAATGACACTCACACTCACCTGTGTACCGTATCAGAGTCACAGATATTGAGTTCCCAGTCAGGGCTCGGAGTATGAGTTAGGCTCTCCTGATAGGTCCAGATGCTCCTGGTGACATCACTGTAGCTGGCCACCTCAGACAGGAAGTCATGCTTGTCCTGATTCGTGGAACGGGACACATTTCGACCAATTGTTAATAATTCAGAGAATGTCAAACTGGTCAAGGGCTTTGTCAATTCAGCAGAATTCTGAGATGTGTAAAAGTCACTTTTAAGGGTTGGTACACAAAGTATGTATTTCTGTTGTGTTTTCAGAAAGTTGCATAGCAACACGTATGAAAATACAGTTGAGGACAAATCAAACAAATTCAGATATGTTGCAGTGTTTACACTATAGATAGATATGTTACCTACAGGTATCTCTATGGCAAGACAGTCATTACCTAGTGTGACCAATGACATTACAATGCTTAAAAATTAATTAAATGAATGAGCTGCAAACACTCTCTATCTCAATTCAACAAGCATGTGAGAAAGCCCCAACAAGTAAAGTAAACAAACTTTAGACAAAATGGCTGCCTGTAACACAAATTAAAATAAGCAAACTTTCCGTATAACTCATCACAGCTAAAACAAAATGCTAACTTCTTACTACACCTGCTTGGAGACCTTCCTTGGACGTCCTTTTACAAATCTGCTGTTAAGACAGGCGGCAAGTGGCAACAACTTCTCTCCTCCCCCCTCTCTCCTCCCCCCTCTCTCCTCCCCCATCTACCTCTCCTCTCTTCACCTTATCCACCTGAGCTAATACATTAGCCCTGCACAGACGACGGTAACACAACCTCTCCCTGGCCTTGCTCATCATTATTTCATTGGTCTGCTGCTCTTCCAGAATCCACCATCCTCTTCTCAACCCTATCTTCATCCCCCTTTCATTTCTTGCCCTCCCTACATCTCTTTCTTCTCTTTTCCTTTTTGATCTCTATGTTGCGTTGTGAGCAGGCGTGTATTTATATCTGGTATATTCTGTTATTTTGAAATGAAAGGATTATTCAAATGACCGTAAAGATTAGTAGAAGTGTATTTCTAGTACAGGTTCATCCTTAGAGTTCAGTTAACTGGGCTGGTGTTGTGTGTGTGGGTGCATGTGTGTGTGTGTGTTGTGTGTGTGTGTGTTTGTGTGCCTGCGTGTGTTGTGTGTGTGTTGTGTGTGTGTGTGTGTGTGTGTTGTGTGTGTGCTTGTGTGTGTGTGTGTGTGTGTGTGTGTGTGTGTGTGTTGTGTGTGTGCTTGTGTGTGTGTTATGTGAGCAGATTAGATGACTATCTTTCCCCCAAGGGATGCAAATGAGCTTTTCATTAATTAATGATAGAATGATAATATCATGAAACGCCAACCTGTGTGTTTGTCAGTCCTCATCACACCTACAGTATATCTTATATTAGAATTACCCCACTTGGTGGCTTTATTTGTATTAATTGTATCATTATGTCGTTTAATATGTGCCTTTGTTTCCTCATGATGCCACTTGGGAAGATACAATGAAAGATTGTGGAATTGTTTCAAAAGTATACCACAATTTATTGTACAGCAAAGGTAATAATCCAGACATTTTCCAAACCCAATAACCCTTAACAGTCATTTGTCGTCCATCGTGCATTTCCCTCAACACTAGCCCCTCCTACCTGGCACACCTGTGAGGTAGTGTTCAGGTGCATGTGTCCCGGGCGTAGGCAGGAACCACAGCGGGATGGGTCAAAGGTGTTGGGTTGGAACTGGTGGCAGTAATAGTCGTCAGCACAGAGAGGCATGATGGATCCTCAGATCATGAGAACACCCCTATTTTACTCTGATGGTACGGTCCAGTGCAATGATGCACCATTACAAAATCCACCTACACAAAGGTGGTGCATTCTGATTAGAGGTGGAATAACCAATCAAACCGTATACTGTATAGATAGCACAAAGTAATGCAGTATGTCAAGAGCAACACTATACAGACATAGGAACTGAATTTGAGCCAGTTCGCTACAGCAGGAAAACAATCTTGCAGCAACAGGAAATGTAAATTATTATGTGGATTATAATTAATGGACATAGTTGTAGTGGTTGATACATTTTTCCTAAGGGCAAATCAAGTCTGAAATGTCAAAGTGGAAATGACTAACAAATCAAATTAAGATCTTACATCTTTAAAATTGCGTTCTGAAGCAGAATATGGACCACATCAGTAATTTGCATGCATTGACCTGTAGTGGTCTTTACACTGTAATGTAATTCAATGAAATGCTTCAGGTAGTAGGTAACTTCATCTCTTGGTTGTGACCAAACAACATCCTCTGGGTTCCTTGAGGTGAAGCAACAATTACTTAAGACAGTGACTGAGTGAAACAGAAACCATTGCTGATGGTAGGCTATAACTTTACAGCTCTGTCCAACAATTGTTTGGCACACAACATTGTAACCATAACACAGTAACCCATAGCCATTTTGTTAATGGAAGAAACACAAAGCCTTAAAAGCATAATCTGTCTTTGCCATGCAGGTATTATTATATTAAAAACACTTCAAATGTATTTATAGAATTTTTAAATACCTTATGACTGGTAACTCCAAGTTCGTTTTTATCTGCAAAGTAACCAGCACAGGTCATACCCGTCATACTCTCAAAACTCATCCAGCTCTGGGTGAAACTGGCGTGGGTATAACTGCCGTTGTGGCTCTGTCTTTTGTCATGTTAAACATCAATTGACTCTCATTGGAGCCAACAAGGCCCATTGGCCCCAAAGGTGTGTATCAGATGTCATCAGCTTTAGAGAGTGAAATATGCAACTGGCTCCACTGGACAGATGTCATGTGGTGGGCCTGTTTTACAGATGGCTGCTCTGAGAGTTACAGACAAGCGCAAGTGGTCACCTGTAAAACATTGTTTACTAGAACATGCAGTGCATGGTTGGACAGACATAGACTGGACCATAGAGTGACCATCTACTGGGGAACAAGAAATATATGTTGAATCTTGAGTTGACATTAAAGTGTATTCAAATACAAGATTAACAGATGATAAACAAACGTGTTTAAATTGTATACGAAAAAAAAAAGATATGGTGCGAAATAAGTAGAAACCATTAAACATATCTCTCCTCAAAATGCCAGGAGGGTCCTTTATGTTCCAGGGCAGGTAGGCTAGTAGAGTATCTATGTCACTTCCTACCTGAGGAAACAGAAATAAGTATGGCTCCCAAGTGGTGCAGTGGTCTAAGACACTGCATCTCAGTGCTAGAGGTGTCACTACAGACACCCTGGTTTGAATCCAGGCTGTATCACAACTGGCCATGATTGGAAGTCCCATAGGGCGCTGCACATTTGGCCTAGCGTCGTCTGATTTTGGTTGGTGTAGGCTGTCATTGTAAATAAGAATTTGTTCTTAACTGACTTGCCTAGTTAAATAAATATTTACAGCCTCCCATATGTAACCAGTCTAGGGGCCCTTTGTATATAGAATATTTTATTTATTTAACTAGACAAGTCAGTTATGAACAAATTCTTATTTACAATGACAGCCTAGAAACCGTGGGTTAACTGCCTTGTTGAGGGGCAGAATGACAGGAATTCAATCCAGCAACCTTTTGGTTACGGGCCCAACACTCTACCTGCCACCCCATATGCTGAAAACAGAGCTGTGACCATAGATATACAGTATATGATATGATTAGGCCTGTTAGTGGCTCTTTCAGGTGGTCTTGTCCACTGGGGCCAACAGAGGGGGACAGCAGTGTCCAGAGAAGCCCGCAGAGGGGGACAGCAGTGTCCAGAGAAGCCCGCAGAGGGGGACAGCAGTGTCCAGAGAAGCCCGCAGAGGGGGACAGCAGTGTCCAGAGAAGCCTGCAGAGGGGGACAGCAGTGTCCAGAGACGCCACCAGAGGGGGACAGCAGTGTCCAGAGAAGCCTGCAGAGGGGGACAGCAGTGTCCAGAGAAGCCAGCAGAGGGGGACAGCAGTGTCCAGAGAAGCCAGTATAGGGGGCCAGCAGTGTCATCAGGATCTTCCTGGAAGGCCAGGTAGCAAACACAGGAACAAATACACATACAGGCAAGCACATACACACACATATTGACAAAGACAGACTATTCCCACAGTCTCTCAGTGGATCATATACTTTCACTTGTCATGCACACTGCATGCTCAGTGTACACTGTAGACTATAAAGGCTGTGTATTTATAGATGTACTGTATGTTTAAATAGGTGAAGTGAACACTGACTGCTCCGGATCCTGTAACAGGGCCAATTTATCACTGTGTGGAATAGTCTCAATTCAAGCTCAAATTAGCTATACCCAAAGTTGTGTAAGATTAATTGAACTCTCAGAAATTGTAGTTTTGAAAAGTTGACCCGTAATATAAGTCTCTCAGAATATTAACCCCTAAAAATCTTTCAAACGAAATCCTCCGGATATTAATAATAGAATGTTTGGCAAGAAAATGTTGCAGGGAGTTATTTCTGCCCAAATCCTTTTTCCACTGAGCGTCCTAGTTGCATAGCTACACTCTGTTGCCAGGCGACAGTTACCATGGTGAGAGGAGATTTAGTAACCATGGAAATATGACCGCCAAAGTAAAGTTCAGCATCCCACCAACTTGAAGTCGGCATGACTGACTTCTATAAATGTAAATAGAATGTATTTTAATGAATGTATCTTAGAGTGATTAAACGTTCTTAAACAGGCATATCTTTGGTAGTAGAATGACTCATACAAGTCACACACTAGGGAGTGAAATAGAACCAGATCATCAAAAGACAATATTGTAAGTACTGTATAAAAGATTTCAGAGAAAATATCATTATCCTACATGACATTTCAACCATCGACTTCCTTAAGAGTCTAGGGGGGGAGAGGGCGGGGGGGGTTCTACTAAGATAACATATGGAATTGTTTTAAAATGGCCTTACCATGGATAATTTAGCTATTTGTTTTGGTATCTTAGGACCCCTTTAGGTCTAAAAAAATATATAGACTAAAATAATGATTTGATCAAACATTGAATTTGGCCTTAGTGCTATTAGCCCATAGACATACATTGAATAACAGATTCATACATGGAACAAAATCTAAAAGAAGTTTGTTTTAAAGTGTATGTCCTATATCTGAGAGATATAAGAAAGATCAGGCGGGTAGCCTAGCGGTTAGAGCGTTGGGCCAGTAAACAAAAGGTCGCTGGTTTGAATACCCCAGCCGACAAGATGAAGAACCTGATAATGTATCCTTGAGCAAGGCACTTAACCCTTCATCAACTCCTTAACCCATTTTCTCCAGGGTCTGACCCTGTAGGTAGGCCATCATTGTAAATAATAATCTGTTCTTAACTGACATGCCTACTTAAATAAAGGTTAAACAATAAAAAAATGGATCTAAAACATGTTTTTATTATTATTCAACTGGTATGGGCTACCTGTAGAGTGTTGTGAAGCTTGTGGGCGTCCAAGAGCAAAACAACTGACGTACGTTTTTTGTGAGAGTCTCACCTTTCCATCTTAGTGTGTAGCCCAAACTGTTCAGACAGTACAGACAGAAGTTGACAGATTGGCAGAACCGACGTCAGACGAGTCCCGTGACGCTTGTGGGGGTCGTAGAGCAAAACGGAGAACACCATAGTGTTCGTGAGAGTCTCATCTTTCCATAGAGTGGTTAGTTAGTATATTAGGTCAGACACTACAGACGTTTTCGTGAGAAGACCGATCTTCAGGATGTCTCAAGGTATGACAAACACCGCTGTAGCTCGGCCACCTTGCCCCGCAGATGCGGAAGGCCTCCGTTGGTGATATCTCTATCTTAAACAGACAGATTTTGACAAGGATTTGTATTATTATGGTAATTCAATTTCAACGGGATGCTGACATTGAAACTAGCCAATTCAGTGCAACAATTCAGTGCAATAAAAACATGTTATTGTCTACTGAGAACTGAGAGCATTTCAAATATACTTATCCTTTATGGCACTGTGTTGCCCATCTAATGGCCTAGACTAGCTGGCCAATCACAGAGGCTACAGTGTTTTGCCTGTGAGGAAAAGCTTCCCTTTATTAAACTCAAGTGGAACCCACACGCCTCAATGCATTGGTTTGTTGAAGCACTGGAGAAATGTGCGAGACAGCTCTTTTGCAGGTCACCAAATGTCCCTTCGCATTGCTCCGAACTTAGTGAGAAAGATTTGGACTAACATCCCTGCTGAGGTTACATCACGAATCCCCGCTGTGCCCAATATTTGAACTATATACTGTATATATATTCCCCCTCATTTTCACACAGAGATCTGTACCCATTCTACAGTTTGTTCTACATTTGATGGGAGTTAATTTGGCATGCCTGGTCTTCATATGCATGTAGCATCACTCGCCTTCAATTCCAAGTCTGTCTTTCGTCCTAACTGGAAATCAATATAAATGTAGTTATGTAACTATTACACAACTATATGCCTGTAATGTATTCACCCTTGTGGAGTAATACTCTTCAGCCTCATTTCTTAAAAACGTTTTGACCTGGATCTGCTGGCTGTGAGGAACGAGGCGGCCTCCTGTTTCTAAATAAATTGGCTCTCACCGCGTACGGGAGGGAGTCATCAGGACTGGAGCAGAGTCTAAGGAAAACACAAACTAGTTTGTGTCAGTTCAAACACTGAGAGAGAGAGAGAGAGAGAGAGAGAGAGGGAGAGAGAGAGAGAGGGAGAGAGAGAGAGGGAGAGAGAGAGAGAGAGGGAGAGAGAGAGAGAGAGAGAGAGAGAGAGAGAGAGAGAGAGAGAGAGAGAGAGAGAGAGAGAGAGAGAGAGAGAGAGAGAGAGAGAGAGAGAGAGAGAGAGAGAGAGAGAGAGAGAGAGAGAGAGAGAGAGATGCAGGAACGGTGGTTTGATGCCTTGAGCAAGGTGTGCTTATGAAAAATAGTTAATATCTTATGTGATATCTTACTCCAGCCAGCCTCGGTCAGACAGATTATGGTTATTAATACACAGACACACAGATGGTCATTTCATTTCTGTCAAAAGGGGCAGGTGTAATGGAAGCAGTCTCTGACCTTCCCTTCTCTTTGTTCCAGTCAGAATAGCAGAATAGCATAGAACAGAGTAGAGTAGAGTAGAGTAGAGTAGAGTAGAGTAGAGTAGAGTAGAGTAGAGTAGAGTAGAGTAGTGTAGAGTAGAGTAGAGTAGAGTAGTGTAGAACATAGTAGAAGAGAATAACATAGAACAGCGTAGAGTAGAATATAGTAGAATAGAATAACATAGAACAGAGTAGAATAGAGTAGAGTAGAGTAGAATATAGTAGAATAGAATAACGTAGAGTATGGTAGTGTAGAATAGAATAACATAGAACAGAGTAGAATAGAATATAGTAGAATAAAATAACGTAGAGTATGGTAGTGTAGAATAGAATAACATAGAATAGCGTAGGGTATGGTAGAGTAGTGTAAAATATAGTTGAATAGAATAACATAGAACAGCGTGTGGTATGGTAGAGTAGTGTAGAGTAGAATTACCTGGATTCGATCAACAAATCAAAATATTCCTACTGTAACTCTTCCTTGTGTCTTTCCCAATTTTGTTAGGCCTAACTCCTACCACTCAAAACAACAGTAAACAAACAGCAAGATAACTCCCCTCTTGTCAATTAGTTTCATCATCCTTGTTCCACTGTCTTCTAGAATTTAAACCCACACACGCATTTCTTCCCCAATCCCAATCCAATAAGGGCTCTATTCAATCCATATAGCGAAAGTTCAGTGTTAAAGCGTGATTGTCTCGCAATAGCTGAGACTGCACTGACGGTAAATGCACCATGTGTCGGCTCAATCGAAAATGACCTTTACATTTCTATCGCTCAATCTGTAACACTTCAGGGATACAGACTTAATAGAGCCCTAATCCCTCTTGACCTTGCCCTACACTGTAGATTCACCCCGTTCTTCGATCTCGCTCTCCATCTCTCTCTCTTTCTCTCTCTCTCTTTCTCTCTCTGTATTACCCCCCCCCCCTCCCCCTCCCCCATCCATATCTCTTTCTCTGTCTTTCTCTATCAACTCTCTCTAGGTACATTGAACACCCACCTCTTCTGGCTGAAGAGAATTTGGGTTTTAAAAATAAATCGGTTCAACTGTATAATTTCTGAGAAATGTTTGCTTGAGAGACAAGTAAGAGAGAGAAAGGAAATAAGAAAGGTTTCCATAGAAACTATCGAGTTGCATATAATTGTGGTCTGTCTTAAATACTGTAACTAACTATATTTCCCTGCAAAAAAAGAGACATTGCCGACGCCAATACAAATATGAATTATAAATTAAATGATGAACAGTAGTGACTTTGATGGAAATTAGAAAGTTGGATGAACTTATTGCAGCTAGGAGAAAGTTCGGCAGGTCTCCATCGCTAGTTCAGTAGTCTCCCTGTGGTAAAATATTGGTATAATCAATGACAAAGCAAATGAGGTGGTGTTTGTTAGCGGGGTAATGAAACTGGTCTGGAGGCTAACAATATGTGACAGCCAGCCAGGCAGGCCACGGTAGGGTGGCGATAGTTCTAGGAGTATCCGTTTTCCGTTTTAGTAGTTTTCAGCACCTCCGCTCTGGACAGCTCCACACTGCAACACTGGATCCGATTTCAATTCCCTGTCCTCACTAGTTTACTAGGGAGACTTTGTTTCTTACCCCACATCCCATCTTCAGTTGGTTTGTTACCTATATATGTAGAATCGTAATTTGACCTATATTGTCGCAACAAAATAATCCTGCAGCAATGGGGATTTGAACGTTTAGTCCATAAAGCTGTTGGATCGGTGGTTAGGACATTAGCTGGCCAAAAGTAGTCAACATGAAAAGGGAAATACTATTAATATAACCATGTGTATGCGACTCTAACATTACATGATGTCTGTATTTTGTCAACAAAAGCGATATTTAATCAACCACCTTCCTGTCATGAACCTTTTTTTATTAGGCATATTTCTATAAGTCTATTCACTGTTCAATAATACAGATTCAAACTCTCACAAAGACAGGCAGCTCGCATGTACAGCCTAACACTGATCTAAATCCGAGCAAAGCATAGCAACCTGTTTTCTTCTCCGGAGGACAGTCTAATAGAAATCTGTGGCGCGGGCGTTAAATAATAGGGAAGCACACCTACACTCTCAGCAACACAACTCCACGTAAACGGGGACATAATCAAAGTGACAAGCGCTCCAGCCCTCCCGCCCACCCCCTCTAACCCACCCACAGCTAGCTAGGGACAGGGAGATGTGCCGTGTGCACCTCACACACACACACACACACACACACAGGGTTCGAGCGCTTATTGAGTCAAGTGCGAGTCCAACAGAGAGAGCGAATGCGAGCAGTTGAGTGGGATGGAATGAAGCAATAAAACAGAGCATTGGAAGAATATTAGGATTCAAAGACAAAAACTTTCAAAATGAACTGTATGAGTCAATGAAACTGGCTGCAAAAAGGAATTCGTAGAGAGAGGACAGAACATTAAGGATGTGTTTTCTTTTTTATTTTGGAGAGGATGTCAACGTTGTTTTTCAAGTAGCTAACAACATTGCCATTCAAAAGGTGAGTATTTATTCTAATCACTGACAGTTTGTTCATTGGCAACAACAATCTTCCATTGACAGGACAAGTTGTCATTAACTTGACCTGTTTGTCTATTAGATTGGTAGATTTTTAGGTTGGCTAGTCGAAGGGTCTTTGTTGTTTTGAACATGCAGCGTTTCGACGAAACTCACTTCATACACTAGTTATGGCCCCGAAATAAACTGCAGAGTAATCTTGTCTGTTTTCACCAGTATTATGTCACGACATGAACTCCTCGCCCGGTAGAGCCCAGTGAAACCTGTTATTGTCTGCTGTTCACTGTCCTTCAGACAAACACTGTAAAAGGATCAATGAATCCGCCAACGTTACACATTGTTCTGCCCTATAATGTCAATCAACTGTAAATGATGCGCAGGCAAATCTTAATTATGTGACATATTTTATTGACTAGGCCATAGGCGATGTGTCATGCCAGTTTGGATATTCTGAGAGGTTTGCAAGGCTAAACATTTGATCAGATATGCACACAGAATTCCTATATTCAGACGGATTATTTCCTATATACGCGGAATAGACTTCAGCTCTGGACAGCTCTACACGTCAGCGCCAACTTTGATATAGTTTAGCAAGTGCGTAGGCCTACCCTACACTGATACAAAAATGTATCTAAAAGTCTCTCATTTTAGTTTATCATTGGCTATTCAAAGAATGGGATATCTCGTCACCCCATCGTTTTCCATAGATATGGGAAGGCCATGGTATTTACACAATAATGTACATTCATGATCATCATTCAAATTATTTGAATGATATACTGTATTCATAGAGCTCCCATCAAAGTCATTAAACAAGACGGATAACGTTCCCCCCTCCCTATTACTGTCCTACATCAACGTCTGTGTAACGTCATGTGTAACAATGCCTTGTTTAGTGATGAAGACGCCACAATGCCACCAATCACTGCTCAACAGCATCCAAAGTAAACGCACCATCCTCTGATGTCATAATCGCTATACCTCCACTCTTTCTTCCCTTCATCCATCAATCCCTGACAAGCGCACGCCCTCCCCTATGCTGTCACCTAAACTCTTCACTTTCTTTTTCCTTTCTTTCTCTCCTTTAATGGCAGTCTCAGATTAAAGAAGAACATTTAAGCCAGGTCGCTTGACTGCATTCACCTTTCATATCACAGTTTGGATTAGGAGATTACCACACACGCACATGCAAACGCAAACGCACATGCATACACACACACACACACACACAAACTTTCATCCATTCATATTAATATCCCTTGGGATTAAGTGTTTCCGGATTCGAGTCATCGCTGAGCTGCATATATAGACCATTTCAGGCCCTAGATGTATTGTGTTGTGTGGAGTTCTGTTGTGGAGTAGGTTATGGTTTGTGTGCTCAGTTGGTAGAGCATGGCGCTGGCAACGCCAGGATTGTGCGTTCGATTCCCACGTGGGACCAGTATGAAAAAAGTATGAAAATGTACACATTCACAACTGTAAGTCGCTCTGGATAAGAGCTTCTGCCAAAATGTAAATGTGCTGAAATATGTTTGTGAGTGTAATTCAGTTTTACCCACATTAAAGTGAATCAGTATGTGACTCAGTCACTCAGGAGAGCACTTACACCTCTGGTGTGTCTACCCTCTCGCTCCACCTCTGCGGCGGTGCCTCGCGCTAAATCATCCCTGCTCGACACGCAAATCAGAGCGTTGAGGAGGGAGAGAGGTTCCTATGGAAACGGCTAATAACTATCATCAACATTTAATTACTCCTGCTCTCCCTCAGGGACTAGTGGTTCCTGACTGTCTCTGGTTGCGTCCTAACCGACACCCTATTATTCCCTATGTAGTAGTGCACTATGTAGAGAATAGGGTGCCATTTTCTTCCTATTCTTTACATATAGTCTACAGAATATTCTAGATCTGCAGTACATCTATATGTCTTGGAAGCCTCTGATGCTGAAGATGCTGATATGGTTAACAGTATGGCTACATTCTAAGTTTTGTGTCTCAATGGGAATCAGGTTGACTGGAAAAGACTGCTGTTCATCAGTCTGTGGTGGATGGATTCATTATGATCTGGCATCATCCCATAGACTCTAAAACTAAGAAACTCAAGCTGTCACAGTCTTCCATTCAGATGCATTATTCTTCTCCTCCAACCTAACTCAGATACACATTCTTGTCCAATCAAACTCCCAGGATCCTCAGGAAGTGGCATGGATAGACCTGATACATGTGACCCTGGTGAACACTCTACACTAAAGACTCCTTAAGACACAGTGGCACTGGTTAATAATGTCACGTCAACCCCCCTGGATCTCTCTCTCTCTCTCTCTCTCTCTCTCTCTCTCTCTCTCTTTCTCTCTCAGCCCCTTTGGTCCAGCTGCTACAGTGGTTGACATGTAACAATGCTGACGTAATCTATCCCAGCCTCTTACTGAGGATTTAAGTTGGGAAGGATCCTGGATCCTCAATCCGGCCAATAAGCACACGGCAGGAGCAACATCTGTCCATCTGCTGTGTGTGTGTGTGTATTTGGGAGGGAAGAAAATTGCCACAGACTGTCACGCAAAGGTAGAAAAAACAACCCTGCTAAATCCTGTCAGTCTGTGGATGGTGTGTGTGTGTGTGTGTGTGCGTGTGTGAACTTGAGCTCAAGTCTGTGTGTTTTAATAAATGTGTGCTGACGTGTGTCGACGTGTCAGTTTCGTTGACCCAACAGTGACGTCACAGCGCATTTGTAAGCTAACGCCACACCTCACCTCAAACCATCCAATGCTGCTGTTCTATAGCGTGTAGCTACAAACCTGTTATGGCTGTTATGCAACACTTTCCCTTGGTCGCCCTGATAGCCTAGCGATCACATAATGGGTACTAGCTCTAACCCACTACGTCACCCGGCCTCTAACCCTGTCATCAAGCCAAACACCAGATCAATTGTTCCCTTAACAGTGGATCAGCTCAGATCCCCTCTCTTTTAGACCTTTGGCCCCTCCACTGTCTGTTAGTGTGTTCCACCCCATGCTGACATAAAGGCCCTGGGGCAACCGGCTACGAGGACTCAATCTATAACCATCATGATGAATATTTGTCTATTTTTCTTCACGCATGAAGAGAGTTGATTATCCCACCCTCCTCCTGCATGACATGTATAGATGTAGGAATACTGTGAACGGGGTGCTGTGATTCTGAATGACCTTCAAAATTCTTACTGTTCTCTGATTTGCTGTCATTCCAGGAAATGCATCAGAAGGAGGCGACGCTGATATCTCCAAGGGGTCCTTAGACCTGAGGCTGCTGTCCTCCCGCCCCCCTGCTCTCTGCCCACACCCTCCTACCAACCTGGTCTCTTTTAATGGTTTGCACTGGCCACCGCGGCCCTGAATACTGCCCACACAGACACAGCCTGATGATCACTGGTGCCATGGGAGCGGTGCGAGTCAACAGGTAGGACTGGGGCTTAGGACAATCAGCTCCTTTTCTGCTTCTTTTTCTGCCTAGAAAAGCCTGTCCTCGTTGTCTATTCTTGGACTATTAGCTATTCTTCTTGGACTATGTCAAAGGGGCTCTCAAGTGGCGCTGTGTCTTAGTGCTTGATGTGTCACTGCAGACAACCTGGTTCGAATCCAGACTGTATCACAGCCAGCCGTGATTGGGAGTCCCAAAGGGCGGTGCACAATTGCCCCAGGGTCGTCCAAGTTTGGCCGGTGTAGGCCGTCATTGGAAATAAGAATTTGTTCTTAACTGACTTGCCTGGTTAAATAAAAAAAAGTATATATATATACAGTTGAAGTCAGAAGTTTAAATACACTTAGGTTGAAGTCATTAAAACTAATTTTTCAACCACCACAGATTTCATGTTAACAAACTATAGTTTTGGCAAGTTGGGTAGGACACAAGTAATTCTTCCAACAATTGTTTACAGACAGATTATTTCACTTATAATTCACTATATCACAATTCCAGTGGGTCAGAAGTTTATATACACTATGTTGACTGTGCCTTTAAACAACTTGGAAAATTTCAGAAAATGATGTCATGGCTTTGGAAGCTTCTGGTAGGCTAATTGACATAATTTGAGTCAATTGGAGGTGTACCTGTGGATGTACTTCAAGGCCTACCTTCAAACTCAGTGCCTCTTTGCTCGACATCATGGGAAAATCTAAAGAAATCAGCCAAGACCTCAGAAAAACTATTGTAGACCTCCACAAGTCTGGTTCATCCTTGGGAGCAATTTCCAAATGCCTGAAGGTACCACGTTCATCTGTACAAACATTAGTACGCAAGTATAAACACCATGGGACCACGCAGCCGTCATACCGCTCAGGAAGGAGATGCTTTCTGTCTCCTAGAGATGAACGTTCTTTGGTGCGAAAAGTGCCTATCAATCCCAGAACAACAGCAAAGGACCCTGTGAAGATGCTGGAGGAAACAGGTACAAAAGTATCTATATCCACAGTAAAACGAGTCCTATATCGACATAACCTGAAAGGCCGCTCAGCAAGGAAGAAGCCACTGCTCCAAAACCTCCATTAAAAAGCCAGACTACGGTTTGCAACTGCACATGGGGACAAAGATCGAACTTTTTGGAGAAATGTCCTCTGGTCTGATGAAGCAAAAATAGAACTGTTTGGCCATAATGACCATCGTCATGTTTGGAGGAAAAAGGGGGAGGCTTGCAAGCCGAAGAACACCATCCCCACTGTGAAGCACAGGGTGGCAGCATCATGTTGTGGGGGTGCTTTGCTGCAGGAGGGACTGGTGCACTTCACAAAATAGATGGCATCATGAGGAAGGAAAATGATGTGGATATATTGAAGCAACATCTCAAGACATAAGTTAGGAAGTTAAAGCTTGGTCACATATGGGTCTTCCAAATGGACAATGACCCCAAGCATACTTCCAAAGTTGTGGCAAAATGGCTTAAGGACAACAAAGTCAAGGTATTGGAGTGGCTATCACAAAGCCCTGACCTCAATCCTATAGAAAACTTGTGGGCAGAACTGAAAAAGCGTGTGCGAGTAAGGAGGCCTACAAACCTGACTCAGTTACACCAGTTCTGTCAGGAGGAATGGGCCAAAATTCACCCAACTTATTGTTGGAAGCTTGTGGAAGGCTACCCGAAATGTTTGACCCAAGTTAAACAACTTAAAGGCAATGCTACCAAATACTAATTGAGTGTATGTAAACTTCTGACCCACTGGGAATGTGATGAAAGAAATAAAAGCTGAAATGTATCATTCTCTCTACTATTATTCTGACATTTCACATTCTTAAAATAAAGTGGTGATCCTAACTGACCTAAGACAGGGACTTTTTACTAGGATTAAATGTCAGGAATTAAATGTATTTGGCTAAGGTGCATGTAAACTGAAAACTAGCTGTTATTGGCTGAGAGGTTCGGAACTCTCTTTCTTATCGGCACATTAACAAATTTACCGTCTGGTGATGTCGCCAGGCACCCAAACTCCATCCCACCAAAACACTCATATTTTTAAACAGCTCTTACACTAAAAGCGCATTATCACAATTTTCCAGTATTATTCCAAACTCATAATGTGGAAATGATTACACTTAGTGTACAAAACATTAAGGACACCTGGTCTTTCCATGACATAGACTGATGTATCTAGGTGAAAGCTGGGGAGGAGACAGGTTAAAGAAGGATTTTTAAGCCTTGAGACATGGATTGTGTATGTGTGCCATTCAGAGGGTGAACAAATGTATATATTTAAGTGCCTTTGAATGGGGTTTTGTAGTAGGTGCAAGGTGCACCGGTTTGTGTCAAGAACTGCAGAGCTGCTGGGTTTTTCACGCTCAACAGTTTCCTGTGTGTATCAAGAATGGTCCACCACCCAAAGGACATCCAGCCAACTTCACACAACTGTGGGAAGCATTGGAGTCAACATTGGCCAGCATCCCTGTGGAATGCTTTTGACAACTTGTAGAGTCCATGCCCCAACGAATGTTTGGTATACTCAGAGTATAAAACACAGGCAAATCATGCTTTTGCCTGCACTGGGCCTTTAACTCTTAAACCTGCCATATCTATCTCCTTCACCCTCCTCTCTAAACTCATGTATTTTGTTTGGGTTTTTGTTTCACATCAGATACAGCATTGTAGCCACCGATGAAGACCACTTCAAAATCTCCACCCTGGGCCTCCACAATGGCCATGGTCCCCTGATGCACCACACCCTGACTGGGAGGGGGATGGGGGGCGGAGGGGGTGGTGGTGGTGGAGGAGGAGGAGGGTCAGAAGGAGGAGGAGGAGGCGGCAGCTCGTTAGCCCTGCGAGCAACGGAGCCTGTCCACAACGGCCGCCAGATCTCCACGGCGGGGCCCAACCATGTCCGGAGCCGCTTCGTGAAGAAGAACGGCCAGTGCAACGTGGTTTTCCACAACATGGAAGACAAGACGAAACACTACCTGGCCGACATATTTACCACCTGCGTGGACATCCGCTGGCGATACATGCTGCTCCTCTTCACCTCTACCTTCCTGCTCTCCTGGTTCCTCTTCGGTGTGGTCTTCTGGGGCGTGGCCCTGGCCCATGGGGACTTCGACCTTCGACCCGGCCTGGGAGAGGGGCCTCTGGCCGGCTTTGAGGGAGGAGGGGTGGAGTGGAAGCCCTGCATCCTACACGTCCAGGGCTTCGTAGGGGCGTTTCTCTTCTCCATAGAGACCCAGACCACCATTGGGTACGGGTTCCGCTGCGTCACCGAGGAGTGTCCGGCGGCGGTGGCTACGGTGGTGGTTCAGTCCATTGTGGGCTGCATCATCGACTCCTTCATGATCGGAACCATCATGGCCAAGATGGTTCGACCTAAGAAGCGGGCACAGACCTTGCTGTTCTCGCACCACGCGGTCATCTCCATGCGAGACGGGAAGCTATGCCTGATGTTTCGTCTGGGGAACATGAGGAAAAGCCACATCGTGGAGGCCCACGTCCGGGCGCAGCTCATCCGGCCGCACGTTACCACTGAGGGCGAATACCTCCCCATGGAGCAGACGGACATCGACGTGGGCTACGACGAGGGCCTGGACCGCCTCTTCCTGGTGTCGCCGCTGGTCGTGGTCCACGAGATCAACGAGAACAGCCCGCTGTACTGCATGAGCAGCGCTGACCTGACGACAGAGGACTTTGAGATCGTGGTGATCCTGGAGGGGATGGTGGAGGCCACGGCCATGACCACCCAGGCCCGCTCCTCCTACCTGGCCAGAGAGATCCTGTGGGGCCACCGCTTTGAGCCCGTTGTCTTCGAGAAGGAGCATCGCTACCAGGTGGACTACTCCCGCTTCCACAAGACCTACGAGGTGCCGGCTACTCCGCAGTGCAGCGCCAGGGAGCTCCGGGAGATGACGGGCCGATCCCACTCCCCCTCGTCCGCCTCCGGCTCCAGTTCTACCCGGTCAGTATCCCCTTTCGGCCCTAAGTCCTCCGGCCTCAACCTCTTGCCTCCGCACTCCCCCAGCGCCTTCTGCTATGAGAACGAGGTGGCCCTGTGCTGTGGGGAGGAGGAGGGGGAGGAGGTGGGGGAGATGGGGGTGATGCTGGGGGGGAGAGACGATGGGGAGGGGGAGGAGAGGGACGTACAGCTAGACATCTTCCAGGAGAGGTTTCAGGACCAGGCAGCGGTGGACATGAACATGCTATGTGTGCTGGACATGGACAATCAGATTGACAGGCTGCAGCCGGCTATGGCTCTTGATGCGCTGGGCTTCAGGAGGGAATCAGGAGTGTAGTGATTGATTCACACTATAGAGTCAAACTGAGACAAGACATACCTGCGCTGGCCTGGTTACGCATCCAATATAGTTGCTGGAACCGTGCTGGAAAGAACATTGTGAGAGGAAAATGTCCAAGCCAGCGAGGGCCGCAGCTACATATGAGGACACTGAGGGCCAGACCTAGTTAATTTTTTCAAATTAAAATAAATATGTATTTTTGGGGAACTCAGTTGGGGTCTCAACTTACTGTTGAGAGTAAGAATAGTAGAATACCCAAGGTGCCATTTTGAAACTTGGCTGTCCCAGTTTTCCTCTCGTTATATGTCACTCACTGACAGTCACTCAATTAGCCCATGTCAGTAAACAAAAAAATAAATAGGTAAATTAGTCTAGTTAGTCTAGAATTGCAGGAAAATTGCAAAACATTTTTTAATGGTTTACCATTCGTTAAGAAAATACTTTCTGCTAACAGATCCCTCAGTACGTAATCAATTATAGCTTTTTAATCCTGGTGCTGAGTTAATGTGTAGCGGCAAATTGTGTAGCTAATAGGGTATGCGTTTGTAGATCGACTGAGGTGAAGGAAGCTTCAGTAACCATAGTGATAATGACTTAGGTAATTGTTCTTGCTCTTCTCCAAATAGCATTTTATAGTTTTTTAATTGTATAGAAATGCAGTAAAATGTCCTCACTAACACTCAGACCCTGGCTACGGCCCTGAAGCCAGAACAGTATGGTTTGGGTCGGCCCTGTAGTGTGAATCAGTCATAGAAGACTCTCATGTCTAGTGTCCTGAATGAACTATGTGCCCTTGGTACAGTTCCTCAGCTTCTTCTGTGTCCAACCAAAGTCCTCGGAGAGAGAAGAAGAAGGAAATAATCCAAAACCTTTCTGCAGCACAACAACAAAGGAAGGTTGAAGAACCCTATTATTCTCTTGAGTTTCTTTTGGTTTTTAAACATAGTTGTGTTCAGTACAAGTCTAAATGTGCATTTTATAGCACAAGACTTAAATACGTTCTTATTGTATTCAATATTCAGTTGTATATATATTCTTTGGAATAAGATTCTTTGTGAAGTGACTTTTGGTTCCATTCAACCAAATCTTGGTACCGTTTTTTTTCATTAACTGATAGCTGTCATGAGTCATTAATACTTTCAAAACCACAAATGAAGTTGATGTGGTATTAAAAAGTATTTTCTGTTTGTAAATATATAATTTTTCATGCTTAGAAACTAGGGCCGGGATGATACCATTATCGCAATACTCGTTAGTATCGTGGCAAGGAAACAAAACATGAAGCGGATTTGACTTCTTTAGGAAAACGTGTAATGTTGGAAACAAACATCATTATATTGTCATTCAGAGTCACATTTATTTATTTTCCAAGCTATAGCACCCAATAGTTTACATACATTTTTTTAAGAACCAAAGAGTTTTGTCTGCTTCGTGTTTTCATTTTTGCCATGGAATAAATATTGCGATACTGGTATCATCACAGACCTATTAGAAACCATTGGTAATTTTGTCTTCCTGCTTAAGGTATATCAAATCAAATCAAATGCTATTTGCCACATACACGGAATACAACAGGTGTAGACCTTACAGTGAAATGCTTACTTACAAGCCCTTACCGACAATGCAGTTTTAAGAAAAAAAATAAGTGTTAAGAAAGTATTTACTAAATAAACTGAAGTAAACAATAAGTAAAAATAAAAATGAAAAAAAAAGAAGAAAATAGAAAAATAAGTATTTTGGACCTCGGCTCCGGTACCGCTTGCGGTATCAGAGAGAACAGTCTATGACTAGGGTGGCTGAAGTCTTTGACAATTTTTAGGGCCTTCCTCTGACACCACCTGGTATAGAGGTCCTAGATGGCAGGAAGCTTGGCCCCAGTGATATACTGGGCCGTCCGCACTACCCTCTGTAGTGCCTTGCGGTTGGAGGCCGAGGAGTTGCCATACCAGGCAGTGATGCAACCAGTCAGGATGCTCTCGATGGTGCAGCTGTAGAACCTTTTGAGGATCTGAGGACCCATGCCAAATCTTTTCAGTCTCCTGAGGGGGAATAGGCTTTGTCTTGCCCTCTTCACGACTGTCTTGGTGTGTTTGGATCATGACAGTTCGTTGGTGCAGCTCTAAACCTGCTCCACTACAGCCCTGTCGATGAGAATGGGGACGTGCTCGGCCCTCCTTTTCCTGTAGTCCACGATCATCTCCTTTTTCTTGATTACGTTGAGGGAGAGGTTGTTGCCCTGGCAACACACTAACAGGTCTTTGACCTCCTCCCTATAGGCTGTCATTGTTGTCGTGATCAGGCCTACCACTGTTGTGTCGTTGGCAACTTAATGATGGTGTTGGAGTCGTGCCTGGCCATGCAGTCATGGGTGAACAGGGAGTACAGGAGGGGACTGAGCATGCACCCCTGAGGGGCCCCCATGTTGTGGATCAGTGTGGCAGATGTGTTGTTACCTACCCTTACCACCTGGGGGTGGCCCGTCAAGAAGTCTAGGATCCAGTTGCAGAGGGCGGTGTTAAGTCCCAGGGTCCTTAGCTTAGTGATGAGCTTTGAGTGCAATAAGGTGTTGAACGCTGAGCCGTACTCAATGAATAGCATTCTCACATAGGTGTTCCTTTTGTCCAGGTGGGAAAAGGCAGTGTGGAGTGCAATAGAGATTGCGTCATCTGTGGATCTGTTGGGGCGGTATGCAAATTGGAGTGGGTCTAGGGTTTCTGGGATAATGGGTTTCTGACCAGCCTTTCAAAGCACTTCATGGCTACAGAGGTCAGTGCTACGGGTCGGTAGTCTATTAAGCAGGTTACCTTTGTGTTCTTGGGCACAGGGACTATGGTGGTCTGCTTGAAACATGTTGGTATTACAGACTCGGTCAGAGACAGGTTGAAAATGTCAGTTATGACACTTGCCGGTTGGTCAGCGCATGCTCGGAGTACACGTCCTGGTAATCCGTCTAGCCCTGCGGCCTTGTGAATGTTGACCTGTTTAAAGGTCTTACTCACATCGGCTACAGAGAGCGTGATCACAGAGTCGTCCGGAACAGCTGGTGCTCTCATGCATGCTTAGTGTTGCTTTCCTCGAAGCGTGCATAGAAGTCGTTTGGTAGGCTTGTGTCACTGGACAGCTCGCGGCTGTGCTTCCCTTTGTAGTCAGTCTGTTAATATTTGATACATGTAGTCTTACTGTTAATGTTTGATACATGAGCTATGTATTCCAAAATTTGAAAATATTTTATGATGAAAAAGTAAATCATGCAAAAACAATGAATCTGAACAGAAACTGAGTTGGAAATAAAATGTATTGTCCAGATAAAGAATAACAAGCACTTTATTCTGTATTTTATCAAAAGGAATATCTAACAAAAAAAATAATGTTTTGTATGAATTAATAAATGTCTAATAATAATAAACAAGCAGCAGTAGCTGTTCTGGTTGACACACTCTGCTCTGTTCTCACACTCTTTTTTCCCATCAGACACCAGTCCCAAAGGTCAAAGGTCAAACTGACCCCATGTTGATGTCCACCTGTTTCTTACTGCTCATTGGTTGGCCTGGTTTGGTGTGTGTGATGTGAAGGCAGGGGGTTGTTCTCTAGCTCAGTGACTCAGAGGTAATCCCATACACACACCTGTCTCTCTCAAGATTCTCTCTTTCTAAACCAAAACTGGGGTATTACCCAAAATCTGTGTCACACTCAAATAGCTCAGTACAGAGAGTTTTTACTTGGCAGGTTGTGTTTTAAAACGTCCCAGAGAGTGAGGGAGAGAGGGACAGATAGAAATAGAAATAGATGCAGACTGGAGAAGGACATACTAGGCCGAGGGGCAGTGGGGAGGGAGAGATAGAGAGAGAGAGAGGGGAGAGGAGAGAGAAAGAGAGGGAGAGGAGAGGAGAGGAGAGGAGAGGAGAGGAGAGGAGAGGAGAGGAGAGGAGAGGAGAGGAGAGGAGAGGAGAGGAGAGGAGAGGAGAGGAGAGGAGGAACAGCTTGCTAACACAACACAGCCATGTAGTGTACCTACCTAGTTCACCACTAGGGGACAGAGAAGACTGTTCCACTACAACAGACTAATGGAAGAGAGAGTACGGTATACCAGCTCCCTCATGTGGTAAATTATCAGTCAAGCATAAAAAAAACATTTTTAAAAGACTGGTCACTAAAAACCTTCTGAAGTGCTAAGGCCCACCTGAACCCATTATTTTCTCTATATGAAGACTTTAATTCCAAAACACTACATATCAATTTTCTGAAATGTTGGTAAATTAGCTTTTATTGTTTAAAGAAATTGTGAAAGAGATTGGCGTGTCTAATCATGGCATGGGGTTGTTCAATGACAGATATAGATTTGTTTAAAATCTATTACATGATGGTTTCATTACAGAGAGACAAATAGTTTCTTTGCAAAATGCCATATATCCACCTCACTCCCAGAGAAATAAGTAGTACTGATTTTTACACAGTCAAATGTAACACATACCTGTACAAATTTGTGAAATCAATGTTTAAAAATCTAATAAAAATGAAATACAGTAATAGGAGATCTGTATGTAAAACATTTCACATTTTAGTCATGTTGCAGATGCTCTTATCCAGAACGACTTACAGTTAGTGCGTTCATCATAAGATAGCTCGGTGAGACGACCACATATCACAATCAAATATACAGGATAGGAACATTCCATTCCAGCTAAACAATGGATTTACAGTGTAGCATTTAGCAAAAAACACATCTAAAATTGATGAATTAAAAATCTGAAAACACACACATGAAACCCATAAGCAACCCCTGATTAAAAAACACAAATGTGAAATTGGTGTATATAATGTTTTGGAAATAAGCTATTAATTTAGTACTGTATAGCTCAGTTGGTAGAGCATGGTGCTTGCAACTTCAGTGTTGTGGGTTCGATTCCCATGGGGGACTAGTATGTATGTAAGTTGCTCTGGATAAGAGTGTCTGCTAAATGATGTAAATGTAAATCTCTTGATGTGGTGAGGTAACTATAAACTAAAAAATTTTAGACTCTATTTTAAAAACAAACATTCTTCTACACATCTTCAGCAGTCAGTCTTGCTGAGCTCTGACAGGGGAAACTCCAGTAATATCATGTCTCCCCAACATCTTCCTCTCCTGTAATTAAATCATTCCCATCTTTAATTGCATTAAACGTGTTCTCCTGCTCTAACAAGCCATTTCCCCATCTCTATTGCTATCTCTCTCTCGCTCCGTCTCATCCCTCCTTCATTCTCTCCTTGCTATACTAATGTCAGTTCAAACAAGCCATTTCCCCATCTCTATCGCTCTCTCTAATGTCGTCTCTCCGTTCTTCCCTCCTTCTCTCCCTCCTTCCCTCCATCCCTCTCTACTGATGTCGGTTAATTAGCCACTGTGTCACACCCCCTTGTCATCAACATCCATAAAAACGACCAGCTGGGTGACCTCTGGTGACCTTTCTCCAGGCTCCGTCAGTCATAATGGCTGACTAGAGGATCTAGGATCTGGGTTGTCTGGCAGGGGGCTGCTTTCATGCTTTGTAGCCCTCCTCTACTGCTGTTGGTTTCTGCCCTGGGGCTGTGTGGGGCTGTGTGGGGCAGTGGGGCTAGTGTTTTGGAATAGGGGCTAGTGTGTGTGCTCAGTAGGGGACAGTATTGGGGACTAAGTGGTGGAGGGTTGGGGGTCCTGGGGCCCATAATGACCTGTTGTGTGTTGTGGAGCTGTGAACCATTCGTTGGAGGACAGAGAGGCATTGTGTTACACTGGGCTGCCAACGCTGGCTACACCACTGGGAACCACCACAGGCTGTGTGTGTGTGTGTGGGGGGGGGGGGGGGGGATAGTGTGTGTGTGTATGTGTTTTTGTTTCTGTCTGTCCGTCCATCCGCCTGTCTGTCTATTTGTCTGTCTGTCTATTTGTCGATTTGAGGCTCTGAGATCAGGTGAGGTGTCTAGCCTGTGACATCACATGTATCAATGCATGCTGCTGTAGCCATATGCAGATCCTCCATCCCTGTCTCGGTGTGTGAATACACAAGACTGTTTGCTGTGAAAAACATTGACACCACCTATGAAGAATACTGAAAATCCACTCTATTTATGTATCTCTTCCTTCCCCCTTTCATGTCTTCCTCTTCTCCGCCAACAACAGAATCTTTCATTCGGGCATCTCAGCGGCCGCCTCAGGCCCTCAGGCCCTCTGCCTTCGCTCAGCTTAATTAAATGTTCTAAGAAAAACTCATGATTGGAAAGTGACTTGTTTCTCTCTGTTTCCAAGCCACTTGTCTCTCTCTCTCTCTCTTCTCTCTTCCCTCCACCCTCCTCTCTCACCCCTCAGGCCAATCTCTCTCTCTCTCTCCCTCTCTTGCTTTCTCTCTCTTCTCTCCCCTCTCCTCTCTCCTCTCTCATCCCTCAGGCCAATCTTTCTCTCTCTCTCTCTCTCTCGCTTTCTCTCTCTTCTCTCCCCTCTCCTCTCTCCTCTCATCCCTCAGGCCAGTCTCCCATTAATTTTCCCATGCATCTTCCTTTCACCCTTCTGTTCAGCATCAGAAGGCATTTTCCTGAGAAGTAAATGACGTGTTTGTATCCATAGCTATACAGCCAGGTCTCCCTTGGAAAGGAGGTCTTCTGAACTCAATGGGACTTCCTGGTTAAATTAAATGAAAAAGTGTATCTGTACCAACGCCTTGTGGTTAGAATGTCTGCCCTGAGATTGGAAGGTTGGGAGTTCGATCGATGGCCGAGTCATACCAAAGGCTGTAAAAAAAAACCGTGACCCGATACGTCTCTGCTTGTCACTCAGCATTAAGGAGATAGATTGGTGGTAAGGCGGTAGACGAGCGTGTACTGGCACATCAAGCTGCCTCACGCAACAGAAACAGAAGATCGGCTCCTGCTCCTTTGAGCCGTTCTGCCTCTCAGAAGCAAGGCTACTATGATCTATATAGAGAACATAACTAAGTATGCGTTGAACTCCTTTGCTCAGTAAGACAGAAATCCACAGGAGTCCTGGGCAACCATACAGGTGGTTATCGGTCTAATGATAACCCTCTCCATCCAAAACCACATGACACCCAAACTCAGCACTGTCTTCATGAGATGGGGGAAGGTAGGGGAGGCCTGGGGCTGAAAGTGGTGCTGTCTGCAGTCTCTCATACCACCACCATTATAAGCCCTAATTAGTTAATTGAATCACTGCTGATTGAGGGAGACCTCAGAGGTTATTATGGCTGGGATAGTAACCTGGGGTTACCCTGATTATACACTACATGACCAAAAGTATGTGGACACCTGCTCGTCGAACATCTCATTCCAAAAAGACATGGGCATTAATATGGAGTTGTTCCCCCCTTTGCTGCTGTAACAGCCTTCACTCTTCTCTTCTGGGAAGAATTTCCACTAGATGTTGGAACATTGCTGCAGGGACTTGCTTCCATTCAGCCTTCCATTCGCACTATGCATTGGGGCAGGTAGCGTTCTCCTGGCATCCGCCAAACCCAGATTCATCCCTCCAGAGAACGCGTTTCCACTGCTCCAGAGTCCAATGGCGGCAAACTTTACACCACTGCTTGGCATTGCACATGGTTCTCTTAGGCTTATGTGCAGCTGCTCGGCCATGGAAACCCATTTCATGAAGCTCCCGACGAACAGTTCTTGTGCTGACGTTGCTTCCAGAGGCAGTTTGGAAGTCGGTAGTGAGTGTTGCAACCGAGGACAGACGATGTCTACGCGCTACAAGCTTTCACCTCTCGGTGGTCCCATTCTGTGAGCTTGTGTGGCCTACTATCTTGCGGCTGAGCCGTTGTTGCTCCTAGATGTTTCACAATAACAGCACTTACAGTTGACCGGGGCAGCTCTAGCAGGTCAGACATTTTATGAACTGACTGGTTGGAAAGGTGGCATCATCACTGAGCTCTTCAGTAAGGCCATTCTACTGCCAATTTTTGTCTATGGAGATTGCATGGCTGTGTGCTCGATTTTATACACCTGTCAGCAAGTGGTGTCACTTAATATGTAATTCATTTTTCTATTTGAGAAAGATCCTCCAATTTTTCGTCAATATTTTACTTGTCTATTCATCATGTATTTGAATAGGGACAGATAGAAACACATGGTTTCTGTTTCTATGGTGACATTATGACAAAAGGGGCAATCTGCGTTGTTGCATCCATTTTTGGACTTATAAATTAAGGAGATGTAACAATTGATTTGTGAAGAATATAACTTAGAAATGCCTCATGAGCTTTAGTCCAACTGTCGTACCACATCAGAACCCAAACTATAAGCTTGTTTAACTCCAACGTTTGTAAACAAAGTCAATGTAAATAAACACTATATACGGTGCATTCAGAAAGTATTCAGACCCCTTCCCTTTTTCCACTGTTGACAGTGCATGTCAGAGTGAAAACCAAGCCAGTAGGTCGGAGGAATTGTCCATAGAGCTCCGAGAAGGGATTGTGTTGAGCCACAGATCTGAGGAAGGGTATCAAAAAATCTGCAGCTTTGAAGGTTCCCAAGAACACAGTGGCCTCCATCATTCTTAAATGGAAGAAGTTTGGAACCACTAAGACTCTTTCTAGAGCTGGCGACCAAGAACCCGATGGTAACTCTGACAGAGCTCCAGAGTTCCTCTGTGGAGATGGGAGAACCTTCAAAAAGGACAACCATCTCTGCAGCACTCCACCAATCAGGCCTTTATGGTAAGAGTGACCAAAAGGAAGCCACTCCTCAGTAAAAGGCACATGACAGCTCGCTTGGAGTTTGACAAAAGGCACCTAAAGGACTCTCAGACCATGAAAAACAAGATTCTCTGGTCTGATGAAACCAAGATTGAACTCTTTGGCCTGAATGCCAAGCGTCACGTCTGGAGGAAACCTGGTATCATCCTGAAAACTAGTTTTTGCTTTGTCATCATGGGGTATTGTGTGTAGATTGATGAGGGAAACGTAACGTAACAAAATGTGGAAATATCAAGGGGTCTGAATACTTTCTGAATGCACTGTAGCCTCAAAACATGGTTAAAACTATAATTGTGATATCGTGGATGGTCAGTCATTGCATCCATATCGGTGTCTATGTTTGAGAGTGGTTACATTTCTCCAGCCCCATCCCTCAGCTTTTTACCGGAAAAGGGGCGGTGAGATTGCGTTGTTATTATTTAAACTGCTGATTACCGCTTTAAGTGCTCAGACTACAAAACTATGACAAAACATGAAACCCAGTTCCTTCCTTGTTGGTAATTGTGATGTCTTTGATTATAAATCATTTCAGATGTAGCAACACTGAGAGAATGGCTAAGCTAAATACATAGTCAACATCCTACACTTCTGTGTGACTAAATGCCATGACTAGCCCAGTGCTGACTGAGGGGCCACTGCCAGCCAGTCACAGACGCCATTGTCCACCTCCACATTATTTTAATACCGTAAGTTTCAACCTCCTGCTAATGACTCAGTCCCATCATTCCCTCTCTCTCTCTAGTTGTCTCCTTCTACGCATCTCCCCCATCTCTCTGTCTCTCATTCTTTCGTTCTCTCATTTTCTTGATATTTTGTTTTCTAGTTCCATCTCTCCATCTCTCTCTCTCTCTCTCGCCATCCCTCCATCACAACTGAGGTAACTCGGGCCAGTGTAGATACGGACCCAGGGGCGAACAATAGGCCATTCATGATGCCTTGCAAATGCAATGATGATCCTGCTCTCTCTCTCACCCCCCCCCCCCCCCAACCTCCACCAGCCTCCACAGCTGCACAGGAATGTGGTCCAACAAGTCCACCCCCCTCCAACCCTTACCCCGCCAAACCTCCACCCGCACCACTATCGCACCCGAAGCCAACCTCTACCCCCTTCCCAAATAAAAAGAGAGAGGGCAAGAAATGGGCAATTCTGCTGACGGAGCACAAAGAGAGGATTCATGGCTTCAGTCACAGACACTCACGGGAAGAGAGGGGGACCCATTTAAATGTTGCGCAGCTGCACTGATTCATTGCAAAAATGGGTGAGGAGAGACAAAGGTCAGCAAGCAGCATCATTTTTTATTCATCCTTCTGGAATCTGCATGAGGCCGCACACACTAAATCACTAAATCACCATATTACCAAAATCACTAAACTATGAATCACAGGGAGCCATGGCCTCAGTATGATATGGCATCAGTATGGTGTGATAGTGGTCCTGGGTGGCTGAGTTGGTAGAGCATGGCTCTTGCGACGTCAGGATCGTAGGTTCGATTACCACTGAGGCCACCCTTACGAGTCGCTTTGGATAAAGTGTCTGCTATATGGCATGTGTAAGAAGACTGTTTCAATTAGTCAGAGCAAATTGTATATTTGGACATGATTTTACTAATAAAATATATCCTATGTTGGCTTGTATGATGATATATCTGAATGTTAGTCCCAGGATATAATTACTAAAATGGTATCCAGGGCAGACTGAGTGTCATAATGTGACAAGGAGTAAATCTGTGAGCCATGGAGGGTTAAGGCTACGTATGGAAAAGTGGGCTGGGGTCTTCCATCCACATTTCCCAGCATGAATGACATGCCATTTTGTCACTCACAGGGCCTGGTTGTTTATGGTGTTATGAAATTCTTATTTTAGAAGCGATATGAATCAATTAGAGCAAGTTGTTAAAAAGATTTGGGTCAGAGTTGGAGAGGGTAAATTATGTTTGAATTTTTTTTAGTTGCTTTGGATGTGGAATTTGTCCATGAGAACAATTTAATTCCTGAAGTGTCCTGAACCCTGACTGATGTCAAACCTGTTTACAGATGTTCTGGCCAGTAGGTATTTGCTGAAATTATTTTCAACTACATATTTTTACCTGTTGCTAACTGTAAAATGGAAGTGTCAACAAATCATGTAACAATTAATGGGGGGAAAACCCAAACAAGTATACACTAACTCTGACTGTAAATTCAGAATATTCCCATAATTCAAGAAGCAATAGGTTGTCAAATACAAATGTGCTGATATATGCAATTCCTCCTTGTCATATTATTTATTGGCTTCTATTGAGTGCGTCATCATTCTGAACAAACAACACCATTCACATCAGCCCTACGTGTCCATTGACATGGGAATGACGGTCTTTCCCTCAATTATACATACAACAGTTAAACACAGAATGTGACCCACTGCATGAATATGTTGACCGCTATCCTTGTTCCCTTGTTCTCTCTCTCTCTCTATCTCTCCCTCACCCTTTCCCTCTCCCTCTCTCTCTCTCTCACTCTCTCTCTCCCTCACCCACTCTCTCCCTCACCCTTTCCCTCTCCCTCTCTCTCCCTCACCCTTTCCCTCTCCCTCTCTCTCTCTCTCTCTCTCTCTCTCTCCCTCACCCTTCCTCTCTCTCTCTCTCTCTCTCTCTCTCTCTCTCTCTCTCTCTCTCTCTCTCTCTCTCTCTCTCCCTCACCCTTTCCCTCTCCCTGTCTCTCTCTCTCTCTCCCTCTCTCTATCAGATTTCAGGAATTTCCCAGTGAAACTCTTCTATGGACTGAGTCCAACACAAAAGGGCAGCAATCTCTCTCTATTTCCTTTTCTTTTTCTTCTTCTCCTTCTATCGTTTCACCATCAGCATCCTGTTTTCTATCAAGCAAAACTGGGTTTGTCTCTTTAAATCTTTCTCTGCCACGGCTGACATGCTCTTACATTTTAGAACATGACATCACAATGACATTAATAGTATGTAGCTGCAGGCTTATTGGTTCATTTGAGAGTAAGACATTACATTTTGAGGGGACAGAGGCACAAACACAAAATGGCTGCAGCCGCCCCATATCACCCTACATCCACCTGGGGAGTGAGACATACTGAATCCTGACCCCTTGAACCTGCTGGTCATGAGTTCCCCGTCCTCTCTCTCTCTCCTTCCACAGCAGCACACAGACTCTTGTGACAGGGACAGTGGCAGACACATTAGTGCAGCCGGTCACATGGCAGGTTAAAGCAGGGATGTATGTCTCACTGTGGTTAATAGATGGACATGTGAGTTCTATTTTCCACAGAGCTATGTCAGCCCCTGGGGCCCATAGCCCTGGACGGGAGGGATGGGATCGGGATAGGAGAAAGAAATGCATAATATCTCTCTATGTTATATGAAAATAGTAAATGTACGTAATTGATTGTATTGGTAAGCACATTCAGTCCCTTATCTTGGAACAAACTAAAGATTGAGCAAAATGCATATACAAACAATTCAAAAGGATTTTGATTAAAATAAATAGATTGACATGAATATTTTGGCAAAAAGTCTTAATAGTAGCCTATAGAATATGTCTTATAGTTGAGTATTAACAGACAGAGATTAATTATATTTAGGTAATAAAGTTGCACTCAACTTTATAATTACTAGCTATTGAAAGAATATGCTTCAAAGATAATATTTAATCAAACGAATGTTAACTTATACATTAAAAAACCGATTATCTTTTATATTCAAATCGTTTATAATAATCGACTAATTAGGCCTGAAAATAATAGATTGCAAGTATGTCGTTGTTGAGAAAAAAATCGAAAGTGAAGTGAAAATGAACGAACGTTATTGGGAAAAATACATTGGGTTAACCTTTTTGGTAGGCTTCCTGATCTATGTTTCGTGCGTTTCTCCCACACTATCTAGACAATTGTTTTAAGAGCAATTTACACAATTTATAGACTATATATGAATGCGTTTCTCCACGATGAATGCTGCGACAATGATTAACATATTATGATTCTGATTTAACTGACACGGTGATAGGCTTATGTGTATCACGGAGCGTTTGAGTGCTTTATTTACAGGAATTCTTAACAGAATGAAACCATTTCCAGAAGACCCATAATATTTCTCGTAAATAATTGACTGAAGTAACTCTTCTGGCATAGCATTGCTGCATAATCTCAGTGTTATGAAAATATTAAATAAAATGGCAGTTAAGCTAAATTAAGACAATTGTAAAGCAGGTGCTTATTTCGTTAGTCTAGAAATTCTGAATATACCGTTATCTATCTTATGCTATTTTTGGCAACGAAAATAAAATGAGGATTGCATGTGAATTTACAAAATAATGACAACTTGAATCACTGCTAATTAACAATTTAATTTTAATTTGGCTTCTCTTTAAAAAACAACTTTTCGTTTTGAATAAATTCAAGCATCTTTGAATCTATATTTTACTTACTAACATTTTGGAATATCGTTACAAGATTTTCACAAATATTTTAATCCATGCCCTGCATACGTTCACAATTATTTTTATTGCACCTAAAGCATAGTAAATATAACATAGCCTACAGCACAGCCACTCTGAATCACAAAATACATATCACAATTAATTCCAACTTTCTCTTAGTCAAATTCCTTTGCTTGCTTATATAAATCAACATAAAATCAAACCTTTTGTCAGCATACTATTATCTAACGCATTTTCTTTAAACTCCTCTCTCTCATACCCAAACAGAAGCATTCACTCACATCAAGGCCAGGACAGGGCCTCAGTATCCCAGAGTAGTCAGAGGGGTGTACGTAGCCCCCATCCTGAATCCTGCACCCCCAACCAACCCCTCTCGGACGAACCAACCAAGGCCAGCACCCAAAGGCCCGGACCCATGGTCTCGGTGGATATCAGAATTAAACAGATGGAGAGAGATCCATGTGCCCAGCTAGTGCAGTCCTTGATGGTGTGTTATGTGTGAGATACAGTGTCTGTGTAGTAACACAGGGACCAGAGACACACAGCTCTTTCTTTTCTCCTATCATTTTTTCAAGATGCACAAAACTGCTTTTTGTTCCTCTCATGTTTTCATTTAAGAAGCCTGATGGAATGGGGCTTGCAGGGCCTCCAATCACATGATTACAATTCACCTGAGATGACAACAAAGAGTCTAAAGAAGAGAGAGAAGAGAGAGAGAGAGAGAGAGAGAGAGAAAACTGAGACACGGATTCAACATGAGAAGGAAAAGGAAAACACTGGGGGTTATTGTTGCAGTGTGTGTGTGTGTGTGTGTGTGTGTGTGTGTGTGTGTGTGTGTGTGTGTGTGTGTGTGTGTGTGTGTGTGTGTGTGTGTGTGTGTGTGTGTGTGTGTGTGTGTGTGTGTGTGTGTGTGTGTGTTTGTTTGTTTGTTTGTTTGTTTGTTTGGCCCGTAATACTCAGTCCCTTAATCTATTTTAACGTGTGTGAAAATGTACTTATATACTGTAAATATCTGACACATTAACATATTAACGACTACATACAAGTTAATGCAGTAAAACATCATGAATGATTCGACCTCAACAGCACAACCTTACACACAGAACACTGGATCTTGACATGTATTTTAGATGCATATATAACATTACTAAGGGACGTCCATAAGCAATTTGGAAGAACGATATCAGAAATGAGAAGAGTTACGCGTTTCATAGAGTCTAGGCCTAAAAGGTCCCTTACATTTACCTCAGGATTTGGACCCATAAGGCCCTTATAGCAACATAGAGGGTCAACAACATAGAGATGATAATTTTGGATCTAATTCAACTCCTCCAGCAACTCACTCTACCCTATATGACTTGATGTCCTCTTTCAGTCCTATATCAGCCATAGGCAGTCGTGGAAATGTATCCAATTGTCATACTTGAGTAAAAGTAAAGATACCTTAGTAGAAAATGACTCAAGTAAAAGTGAAAGTCACCCAGTAAAATACTACTTGAGTAAAAGTCTAAAAGTATTTGGTTTTACATATAGTTAAGTGTCAAAAGTAAATGTCATTGCTAAAATATACTTAAGTATCAAAAGCCAAAGTAAAAGTATAAATAATGTCACATTCCTTATATTATTAAGCAAACAAGACAGCAGTATTTTCTTGAATACTTAGGCAATAACTTACAAACGAAGCATTTGTGTTTAGTGAGTCCTCCAGATCAGAGGCAGTAGGGATGACCAGGAATGTTCTCTCGATAAGTGCTTGAACTGGACCATTTTCCTGCTAAGCATTCAAAATGTAACGAGTACTTTTGAGTGTCAGGGAAAATGTATGAAGTAAAAAGTACATTATTTTCTTTAGGAATGTAGTGAAGTAAAAGTAAAAGTTGTAAAAATATAAATAGTAAAGTAAAGTCAACTTTTTTTACTTAAGTACTTTACACCACTGGCCATATACCTATTTATTTACCTGGGGTTCACGATAACCTAGATATAAGTATGCATCAAATCGGACCTAACAATGCATTTAATGACGTTATAATGTATTTTAATCTCTTAGGAGATTTTTCGTGAGATTTACTGTAATTTGACCACAAATAAGTCTCGTCATGATTGTTTATTTATTCAATATAACATGTCAACACTTCAAACAAAGCGGGCCTTATTTGGTTCCTAAATAGAGCCAGTGTAAAGTCACTTAAGCCACTCTGATGTAAAGTCTCACCTCCTTTCATTAGAAATATTAGTGGTGACGGACGGACAGGCAATAACAGTAACCCCGTCGTCCAGTAAGAAAGCCGGAGGATATTAAATGACCAATAGGCGTCCAGCGTGTGCGCAAGAGGGTGGTGTCGACTCAGTGTTGGAACGCTGCCTCTCAGAATGTTTTCCACTTTCAATCACTTTTTTTTCTCGTTCCTTCTCACAACGGCGCTCTTTAAGCTCCGGTGCGCGACACAGAGCGGCCATTCATTGAAGGGCAAACCGAACGAGGGGGCAGGGGACGGAGCGCGAGCGTCACACCGGTGGACAGGGGAACGCACGAACTCCCGTGTTGAACGGGCGACCTCCTAAACTCTGCATTGGTAAGTTTTGTAACTTTATTTTCCATATGAACATAAAATAGACTTGTTTACGCTTTTGAGTGGAATTTGTTTTGAAATATCTTAATCTTATTAGCTAATAGGTTTTTTTTTAAATTCTCAAGATGATGTTAGGCTGAGTTTACGGGCTTTTCTCAGCTTTAGCCTTAAAATAGGATTAAGACAGTAAAATACATATTCTCAGAATTATTTAAAGATAAATACTGAACAATTTAGGATGTTCGTTTTTAATGTTCAGTTTTCTTCACGAACCTTGTTTGTTTTGGAAAATAGGGCATCTTGGGTGAAGCAAACCTTCCTATTATTAGCCTATTAAAAAAAAATCATAAAAAGTTTTATAAAATGGGGTCTGACCTCATTGCCCAATGTAAAATGTGTTAATTGCTTAATTTTGTTATTTTCTATATTATTCATTTCAGGCGACATCGGTGGAAGTGAATGGGAAGTGCAAAGGACAGGATTTGGGTACATTCGATTACGAGTAGGCTATGGGTTTACGCGTGGCATATAGGAAGAATTCAATCTAAAGCAGCGAGTCCGGAGCACATCTCTCAGCTGTAGCCTAACGTTTTGCATTCTCTGAACAACTTGATTAATTTACCACATTTTCCTGCAAGGATATTTTTGTTGCCAATCGATAATAGCCTATACATTAAAATGTCTGGAGAGGAGCACAGCCTATCCGAGGCAGAGTTGAGTCCCGGGGGCTCAGATGATGGTCACTCTCTGTCACCGCCACACTCCGGGGCCACCGGCGGCCGGGACTCCCCGCTCAACTGTCCGTCGCAGCAACTGACGGGGCTTTCTAGCGCAGATGGCGGCGGAGAGGACGGTGGACTAGTGCCCAAGTCAGAGGTGGATATGGACCGGTTCCCCATCGGCATCCGGGAGGCGGTCAGCCAGGTGCTCGACGGATACGACTGGACGCTCGTACCCATGCCCGTGCGCGTAAACAACGGGAACAAGAGCAAGCCGCACGTGAAGAGGCCCATGAACGCCTTCATGGTGTGGGCGCAGGCCGCGCGCCGTAAACTGGCGGACCAGTACCCTCACCTGCACAACGCGGAGCTCAGCAAGACACTCGGCAAACTATGGAGGTGGGCATTGGCAGGGAATTGTAATGAATAGGCCTACGTGGGAAATGTTAAATATATAGGCTATCTGTAGGCCTTTGTGTGCAATTGGAGCATGACTCTACTTTCTTCATATACATTTCCTTCCGGTATTTTTTAAATATGTTTCTGAAATGAAAGGCACTATATTATATAACCATTATATTTAATTAGCAGAAGCACTTATCCAGAGCAACTAGGGTTAAATGCCTTGGTAAAGGGCACATCGACAGATTATTCACCTAGTCAGCATGGGGATTCAAACCAGTGACCTCTCAGTTACTGGACCAACCCTCTTAACCGCTAGGCTACCTGCCGCCCTGCCATGACCATGTGTTGTCCTACAGGCTCCTGAATGACAGTGACAAGAGGCCTTTCATTGAGGAAGCGGAGCGACTGAGGAAACAACATAAGAAGGACTACCCAGAATACAAGTACCAGCCCCGCAGACGCAAGAACGGCAAGCTGGGGACCAATGGTGAGGGAGGGGAGGGAGCGGAGGGGGATGGCAGCCACGCCCAGTCCCATTACAAGACCCTCCACCTGGATGTACACAGTACAGGGGCTGGGTCCCCCCTGGCCGACCTCCACCACCATCATCACCACCACCCTGCAGGTGAGCTCAACTTTATACTATGAGTAAGTCCTACTTAAACTAGCTAGGGCAAACAACAGGCCACCTGGCACCAAACGGCCTTCTGTAACCTGAGAGAACAAGAAGAAAGCAGAACTAATGTCTCCATTCAAAATGTTTCACTTCTATTGCTTTGCTGATTGGTGTCCCCTTTTCCTTCCAGGTCAGGGTCACAGCCCGCCCACACCCCCCACCACCCCAAAGACAGAGCTCCAGTCTGGGAAGATGGCGGAGGGGAAGAGGGAGGCCGGAGGTGGCTCAGGGTCCTCCCGTGGAGGAGGCCTGGGGGTAGGAGCAGAGGGGGCCTCTGGTGGCCCTTCATCAGCGGGCGGGAAACCCCACATCGACTTCTGCACCATGGACATCGGCGAGATCAGCCACGACGTGATGGCCAACATCGAGCCCTTCGACGTCAACGAGTTTGACCAGTACCTGCCGCCAAACGGGCACCCGGGGGTCGGCCAGGGCGGAGGCGTCACACCAAGCTCCTCCGCTACATCCTACGCCTACGCCCTCGCCGCCGCCAGCGGTCACTCAGCCGCCTGGCTCTCCAAGCAGCAGCAGCAGCATCAACAGGCCTCCCCCTCTGCCTCAGACCCCACCAAGGCCCAGATCAAGAGTGAGTCCGGGGCCGGGAGCCACTATGCTGAGACCTCCTCGTCAGGAACCCACGTCACCTACAGCCCCCTCAGCCTCCCCCACTACGGATCAGCCTTCCCCTCGCTGGCCTCCAGGGCCCAGTTTGAGTACGGGGAGCACCAGGCGCCGGGGCCGTACTACACCCACACCAGCCAGGCCCCGGGGCTTTACTCAGCCTTCTCCTACATGGGCCCCAGCCAGAGGCCCCTCTACACTACCATCACTGACCCCTCCAGTGTGGCCCAGTCTCACAGTCCTACACACTGGGAGCAGCCTGTCTATACCACCCTGTCACGGCCATGAGAGAGACTGCGATGCATGGGATTGGATGTGTGTGTGTGTGTGTGAGACGGGTTAACAAAGGATGGATATCTTACTGATGTTGTATTGGGATTCATTGGGACTTGACAGTGCATCCATGGATACCTTATAATCTTTTACTGTATAGAGTATTTTCTATCACAGCCAATGGTCAATAGCCAATCAGAATAAACCTTTAACCAATGTGTGTTTTAGTGTGTAAGGTGCTGGATCCCAGCTGCCAGAGTGTCATAGTGTATAGTAAGAGAGCTTATCGTGATGATGAGCCCAGAGTACACGGAACCAATACCATAGTGCTAAGAAGGATACCCATATCGTTGCAAAATGCTTGTAACCTTCCGCAAATTCCCGGGTGTTCAAGAAATCCTAGTTTGAAATTCCTGTAATTAGGAGGGAGTTAGCAGGATATCCAGGAATCCTCCTACTGGGATTTCTGGAAAACCAGGGAATATTGGGGAAGTATCAGGAATTTTGCAACCCTAGCTACCCATATCACAAGGCTCGAATGACAGTGCCTGACGAGGACTGGTTTTGGGCGGATTTCGACTGGCTATCAGCCTAAGATTGACAATAACAAATACAACGTGATGTTTATCAGAACTGGGTTGTTTTAGATTGAAATAATCTGATTCTATTAACCAAACTAAAGGAAATGTTTGTGTGGCGTTTTAGTATTTTTTTATGACTTAAGCGATGTATTTTTTTGTATATTTTTGTGTTATTTTTTAGACTTTACATGTTCTGTTTTGATATTACACTGACATGTCTTCACCACTGCTTTTGAAAGAAAATGTTTATTTCAAATAGGTGAGTTTACTTGGCTAATAACTTTATGCGTTGGTCTATGGGCGTCAGGTAGCCAAGCGGTTACGTGCGCTAGGTCAGTAACTGAAAGGTTCGAATCCCTGAGCCGGTAAGGCGGGGAAATCTGCCGTTCTGCACTCGAGCAAGGCAGTAAACCTGCAACAACTGCCCCATGGCTGTTGATTAAGTCAGCCCCTCTACACGTCTGATTCAAAGCGTTTGAGTAATTCAGTTGTGCAACTGAGACGCTGCTTGACCTCTTATGTATTGCGTTGTGCTAAACCATAGTTGATGAGGAAAGAGGGAAAGAGAATTCTTGGAAATACTTTAACTTAAAGTTCTGGAAAGCATCACATTACCTCAACTCAATGTATATGTGCCAATAATACTTAACCTATAATTTACATGCTCAAATAAGCTTAATAAGAAGAATATATGGCACGCATTTCGCTTATACTACTTATAAATAATTACAATTTGTTGAAGTCACTGGACTTTTTTTTACTGATATTAATTGCATTGTACCCTCTGGTTGCTTCTAATTCCATGTGTTTACCAAATTATCAAAGCAAATCAATCTACTTGACTCGGCAAGGATAAAGTCGGCGAAATATTTTGGGAGAATTCTCCAGCTTTAAACTAAAGATGGACTCTTAGTGAGAACTAGTGAGCTGTTTAGAACAAGTGCCACATGCTATAGTTTATAGGTTTCCCTCTGCATCTCCCTGTTCTGTATTCTGTTTAATGTCCCTCGGCTCCCTCTGCAATGTGAATGATAACCACATGCCTCTTCTTCCATAGGTGATTTATAATGAGTCATTTTCTACTGACCCTCTCTGCTTTGTAGTTTGTATTTAAAATAAAATCACGTTTTGCTTTTTTTCGGTTTTGTACAATTCTGGATAGTTTCTAAAACTTTGTATGCTACACATTTGATGTATCTGCCTTCTTCTACAAGAATCAACAATGTACAAATATGATTGAAGTTGTCATCACGTTGTCATTCTATTAAAGCAATTTATTTATACAAAACTGAAATCTATTGAAATTCATTGCAAATTTTGTTAGAATGCGTTATAATAATTTATAGTTTTTTGTCCTACAAAAGCACCAGGCAAAATACTAAGAAGTAACAACACAACACATCAACTAATAAATACAATCACTGCCATGTACAGTCAGCGCTACAAGAACAAGATCTCTGTCCCACAACACAAGCCCTTCCCATAAGCAGTTTAATTCATGTTTGTGTGTGTGGCAAGCTAAAATTGACTGCTAATTCCCTGCGTTTAATCGGCGGAGGCTGCATGTTACTCAGCGAGACAAAGAGAACCATTGAATATGAGAGAGAGGGAGGGAGGGAGCTAGAGGGGGAGCGAGCCGGTGAGAAGGCCAATAGCTGTCCCAGTCAGTACGCTACTTTAGACATGGACTTTCATACATGCCTGGCCTTGACTCCCTCCCTCCATCCCGCTCTCTCTTCCTTAGCTAGTTAGTCGCACAATGCACAACTTGATAAATCACGTGTCATGTTTTACACAGTTGAGACTTGAGACAAGAGACACACATTGAAAACATAAACAAGGTTAATTCTTAAACATTTAAGTTATTGTAAAACACATTATTGCACAAAAATGAACACGTCATTTTTCAATAGCTCTGTATGCCTCATACAATTATCTCTGTGGTTTTGCCTCCCTCTAGTGAGCCAATGTTGTACTGCAACCACGTGGTATTCAGACCTATGGTTTCTATGGCAGCCGTTAGTTGTGTCCGGAAGAAACACTGCCATCATTATCCCACGGTGCAGCATTAAGAAAGTTGAGGAACATATAAATCCGTGGTATGAGATACAACCCTGTGAAGTTATGTCTTGATAAATAGTTTGCATGTTTGCAGTTTGGGTAGCTTAGCTTCCTAACAAGCAACGTTTTGCTATCTGCCATGGTCTTTTTCGCAGCAGCAGCTAACGTTAGCCAGCTGGCTTTAGATAACTTATCGGTTATTCGTTGCAGATGGAGACTTCTTCTCGTGGTCAGGCTGGTGGAGGTCTGTGGAACTGTCCTAGAGGGACCCAGTACAGCAAGGAGATTCAGGAGATGCTGAAATGTAGGGTTTTGTTCCTGCTCTGTGTGTGTGTCTGTGTAAGTGTTAGATCCACACCAATACAATAGGCCTACCTGTCTGGTTTCACAGTGATGATGCACGAGTCGAGACTCACCAACTTCCAGCAAAGACAGATCAAAGACAAACTAAAGAGTGAGTGTCACGTGTTTGTTATCAGTCTTCTCTTGAAAGTAATGTTGACTTACTGCTTGAACTTCCCCAACACCTGTTACTCCATTTGAGTCCTAACATACATTTTCAAGTATTATGAAACATTTTGCCAAACAAAGGTAAGATAATGTTGTGATGTATTTTTTTTTTTGGTCTGCATTTTCAACAGAGGGAGCAGCTTTGCCATTGACCTGCAACCCCACATCATCGGCTCCTCCCTCACTGCCCAAACCCAAAGTCGTAAAAAATAGCACAATCCGCACTCCAGCCAAGCCCCTGAGGCGCACCGCTGACAATTGTAGTTCTGGGGACAACTACACCAGAGAAAGGTTCCGCCCCAGTGCCACACGTACGTGTTCTCCTTCTGCTCTACCACCTTTAAACTGTCCAAGATGCTTGGAATTCCAGAGGCCCTCCTCTGATATCAGAACTAGTTCACTGATATCAGGTCAGGGACACCTGGGAACAAATGCTCTATTCTTGTAAAAAAACAAAAAAAACAATGTAATTTAGGCCTTTGTGTATGAGCCCTCTTTTACAGTAGTTTCCCCCTCCATTTATGTATCTCACTTTCCTCTCTCTTCTATGAGAGATCTGGATAAGAAGAGGTATGTGCATTCATTCTCTCACTCACTTTTTCTTGTAAGGAGATTTAGAGAAGGAGAAGAGGAGGCTCCAGAACATTCTAGCTACAGGGCAGGAGGAGCCCGGACCCAGTCGTCCCAGGAACATTTCCCTGGACCAGGGCCCAGAGGAGGAGAGGGACCGCTTCCAGGAGGGTGAGGTTTACCACAGAGGGAGAGAGTTACTGCTTTCTGACCAGGTGGAAACATGCTGTCCACATCTCTCTTCCTCACATACATACATACATACATACATACATACATACATACATACATACATACATACATACATACATACATACATTTCCCCTCATTTCAATTCAGTTCCATACGACTCTACTAAATCCCTCCGAAGTAATTTACCCCAACCTAATTCCATCCCAACACAGCGTTTGATCAAGGAGTTTCTGGTTTGATGTACGGTCTTCGCAAGTTTTCAAAGGGTTGTGTTCCTTTCCTAGTTTTGGATGAGATTGAGGAGAGGAGGGAGTTTCTGGAGGAGATGACAGCCCTGGGGAAAGGGAAGCAGTACCACAACATCATCAACACAGAGATCTCACAGGTAAGTTGTCTCATATACCTCACGTCACAGGAATGTCTTTTTGGAAAATAATGTACATCCGACAACAGCAGTATTTACATTGTACTGTTTCGATGACCATACAGATTCACTGGTGAACACAATGTGCAATAACACACAGGTACATTCTCTCGCTCTCTGTCTTACACATTTTTAAACGGTTGTTTGTGTCTCCTCGCCTTCCAGAAAATCCGTGAGCTGGAGGTGATTGACAAGGCCCGTTGTGCAGCGCTGAGGACCATGATGCCAGAGTAGAAGACTGAGTGAGAGAAAGGAATACTCATCTACCCCGACTCTGCTAAATGGATCTAGTCAACTGCTAATACTCTCCTACAGAAAATACACTGCACAGGAATTCTGAACTCACTGCATAATGCTTGTTCAAATAATGGCATGGTATCGTAAATGTTGTTGGGAAGACCCCAATGCATCCTTCTCAAACTGAAAAATCATTGAAACACACATTGTACATTAAAACATGACCAAACATATTTTTAGTTGCATTAATATGTTTTATTTCTCAGTCTCCCATATTTCAATGCGATCCTGTTTTCTTTAGGACAGAAGCCCTTGGTTTGAGTCCAATAGGAAGAAGAGGCACAAGACAGGAAGAGACAGACGTGGAAATACACTGACGCACAAACACAGACAGACAACTAGCCATTTTGAATGGAAGACAAGATCCTGGAGAGAAAATGAGAACTAGACAATATACGAACAGACTATAACAAGACATTCAGTTTAACTTAGGACAAAAACAATACTCATTGACAAATATATTTAAATAATGGCACTGTTAAACGGATCTCATAGTACTATCGACTTCGACGGCCGATTCTAAGATAAGGCAGAACTCAATGGAATTAGACAGCGTTTACAGAGTAAAACAAAGAGAGACAGTCAAATATGTAAATTAAAAGATTTGCATATTTTGCAGGCTTTCCCAAAACAGTTAAAATTATATCAACTAATACTAATAATTTGTTCATTTTTAAAAAAGATATCTATGGAATACATATACACACAAACACAGAGTGTACAAAACATTAGGAGCTCTTTCCATGACAAACTGATCAGGTGAATCCAGGTGAAAGCTATGATCCCTTATTCTTGTCACTTGTTAAATACACATCAATCAGTGTAGATGAAGGAGGAGACAGGTTAAAGAAGGATTTTTTTAAAGCCTTGAGACAATTGAGACATGGATTGTGAATGTGTGCCATTCAGAGGGTGAATGGGCAAGACAAACATTTTAAGTGCCTTTGAACAGGGTATAGTAGTAGGTGCCAGGCACACCGGTTTGTGTCAACATGTGTGTATCAAGAATGGTCCACCACCCAAAGGACATCCAGCCATCTTAACACAACTGTGGGAAGGATTGGAGTCAACATTGGCCAGCATCCATGTGGAACGCTTTCGACACCTTGTAGAGTCCATGCAACAACGAATTGAGAGGGGGAATGGGGCAACTCAATATTAGGACTGTGTTGTTAATATTTTGTACACTCACTGCGCATATATATATATATATATATATATATATATATATATATATATATATATATATATATAGCAATCCTTATTGCATAATGTAGCCCCTAGAATGGTTCACACTTGTTTCAGTTGTAAATCTTGTTAGGTTCTGTAATGCTAATAAGTCAGTGACCTGTCATCATACAACTATGTTAGTCAAATACAGTGCTTTAAATTCAATCTTAACTATTTCTACCCTGTTTTTCTTATGTCTTACTCTCAGACCATGATTATCCAACCCTAAACACTGTCCGACATAATATCTACACTCCAATAGTCAGTGATTTTGAAAATATGGTTAAGTAGCTCGTTAAGAAATAACCTTTTTGCTAAAAGCTACAGAAATTATTTGGGTTCTTATTTCTTCATGTTAACTGGCAGTCCTAACATGATGTATTTACTCACAACAACAGTTTTCAGAGGCACACACACACACCTCTTAGTTCTGTATAAATCTACAGACAATGAGACATACACCGAATAAGCAGGAGATGTTGAGGGAGTGCTCTTCTTTAGTTTCCATCATGGTAAGAGACTGATGAATAGTAAAACACCTGCAGTCATAGTATTTATATCTTTGTTAAAAGCAGATTTAAAAAGACCTGGGTCACAACGTGCAAAGTATAATGAACAGGGATAGAAGAAAGATCTAGCCCGCTCCAATAGCTCTCACTTCACAAGCTCGGCATGCCCGGCCCATAAAGAAACTGTTAAAACAAGATGACTTACAAAGATGAGGACCAGGAGCTATAGAGGAAGGGTGTGATGTAATGTCCACAACTAAAGAATCACTGTGGAATCTGAAAAGACACGTATCCTGAAACCATGATGGTGTACTTACTATATCCACATGCTAAAAGAAAGGAACGAGGTCGGTAGATAACTACGTGTGTCATTGTAGCAAAGTATTTATAATATATTATCTATACAATAGGCCTAATTGATTTTGGCCCAATAGGCCTGGCATATTCTCACATTCAAGAAAGTTGTGTTATTTTGCCCAAAAACCTTTAGGCCTACCTATACATTTAAAGAAATCGACATCTCTGCCCAACAAGAATGTCCAAAGGATGTTTAGCATCCCCAGTGGCTCTGCAAGTGTGGAGAGGATATTCTCCTGCTGTTCTGCTCTCCAGGAACCATCGCATGAGCCTGAAGACACAGACTGGCCTCGTGTTTCTACAAATTAATTCAAAGGCACTAATAACTAATTTGTAGTTTACTTAGTATTTAATTCTAAGTAAGTCACAGCCTATACGTGAAATGTATTGACTAAAACTATTAATTTATGTCCCTACCAGTCTATTGTGTCGCACTCGCAAATGCTTCACAAAGTATTTCTTTGTAGGCTATAGCCTTGAAATATTTGAAATAAAGCCTCAATAATTATTTGTTGTTCCTTCTTAGGCTCCCTGTCTGACTCCTGACCTATTTAGAGTGTTTATATGCTGTTTAATAAGACATGTAGCCTATTTGAAATTATGTGCTCGTCTTACGTTCAACTTTTTATGTTTATTCAAATACTATTCATTCAAATCATATGGTTTGATTTCAATAGCAAAACGGTGAGTCCAGGTAGTCACAAAATAGATGGGTGTTGGTTAAATTGTGATTTTAATGAACGGAGTGAATTTGGAGCGGCAGTTTTTTTACCCTGTGAGCATCGGAGCGTTTTTTTTTGCGGAGCAGATGGAAAGAAAGTGGAGCACGAGAGGGATTTCCAACCAGTTCAACTCTGCTCACGTACTCTGGTAGGGAGGAGCGATTTGAAGGATGTGCTACAGTAAAAGCAAGGGGGAGTGAATTACAGGTTGCACACATTACAGTCTTTCCTAAAGCTGAGAGAATCCTGGGTCGTTTTTATTTTCTTTCTCCCCCTCCACTGTGTGTTGTTTTCATCCGTCGTTCCCTCGCTCTTTCCATCTGATATGTCCCCCTGTAAAGGATGGTATCCCTCTTCCTTTCTTCCATCCCTCTATCCATCTCTCCCTCCCTCCTTCCTTCCATACCTTGTTCAGCTCTTGTCCTTCTCTTTACCTTGGTTCACACTCAACCTCTTCAGAACCTTCATGGGTTTAAACTTCTTCTTCTTCTTCTGCTGCTGCTGCTGCTCGCCCTCTGCTGCTGGCTCCTTCTGGAAGTCTGGAGGAAGGGAGTGATGGAGGGAGGACGTTAGGAGAAAGGGGAGAATGAATAGAGAGAGAGGGGGAAGAGAGACGTGGACGAGAAGCTTGAATACTTATCGTGGAAAGTAAGATAAAAGGGAAGGTTCTAAGAAAACATGACGTTTTTGTCTCGTCTTGCCTTTTTTCTTCAACATGGTCGCCACCAGCTTATCCTCTTCCTCTTCCCTATTGGGGAAGCACAGTAAGATCACCAAAAACACAGACATCAACTGCAGATCACCTATCTTAACATCATCCTACTCCATCCTGCTCTGAGTGACAGTAGATGATAGGTGATTGATTACCTCTGCCTGTCCTGATCCATGCTGTTGATGATTTGGTTCCGCTGTTCGATGACGGTGACCAGCTCTGTCATCAGCTCCTGCTCCCTGCCCTTGTCCTCCTCATTCCAGTCTTTCTCTACAAGATGGAGGGATTCAGAGGAGAGGATGAATGAAGAGTAAAGCAGTCACTTTTTTGGGACCCGGTTCCATTTCAGTAAATTCAGTCCTCCAACATCAAAGAGGAAGGAAAGAAAAACTAAATGGAACCAGGTCTTTAGTTAACAAGCCTCCCATCCTAGGTGCTATATGATGTCATTCACAAACAGGAAGTGAGATCACACACCTGGCTTGTTAAGAAGACATCTCAGCTCATACTCTACATCAGCCTGCCTCTCCTCCAGGTTCTGCTGCTTGGCCCTGTCAAGAGAAAAGAAATAGAGTCAGAATCTTAAAGAGACAGCAGCCAAATGGGCCAATGAGCACAGGCGAGGCTTTGGTACGTACGTGTAGACCAGCTCAGCCTCGCGGCGCACCAGCAGGTGTTTCTCATGGATCAGAGTGAACCAGTCCACCAGCAAAGTCTCCTCCTCCTCATCTATAACATGACAGGAACATCACCATGAGAATGTGGATAATATTATACTATAGATACAAATATGGACTATTGAGCTGACTATTAACCTTTTATTAGATTATTGACCTGACTATTATACTACTGAACTGACTACTTAACAGACTATTATACAATTTAACTGACTATTATACAGACTATTGAACTGACTATTAAACTATTGAACTGACTATTGACCTATTAGACTATTGAACTGAGTCCGGGACAAAGACAACTTCATAGAGACTCTCCATTGAACATGCTTCTTAGTCCAGGGGTAGGCTTAATCTGGGACCATGCAACCTCCCTATATCATACAACTTTTCTCTAGAGGTTTATATGATAGCCAGGGGTGCAGAACACTAGTTGATCTGATAGTTTCACCGTTGGGGTTATCTCGTAGTTTTCTCTCCAGAGCCACTCCTCTCTGCTCCAGCTCATCCAGCTGTTTCTCCAGCTCTCCCATCTCTCCATGGATGTCCTCTACTGGGATGTACTGGTCTGACTGCACCTGGGCAACACACACATCACAAAAACACACTAGTACTGCAATCTTAAAATAATACAATATGGTACAGGTCGCATTATTTACATCCAGATTGAGTTGTTCCTTTGAAAAGATTAGTGCTACTGGTCAAACTATATCCAACTATAACCAATACTGTTGCCTATGGTAATATCAGTAATAGTAGACTGTTGTTGGCTTGTCGCCACATTCCATAAAAATACTTGGACTGTCTGATAATGAATCAGATCATCGAGTGACTCATTTAATTGTAAACTTCAGCCGACTGTGGTGTCCTCATATCTCACCTTGCGTTTGATCAGGGGGAAGCCGTGTCCAGGTGCGGGGGGCCGGGCGGGGCGAGGGCCTCTAGGGGGTCTGGTTTTATGGGAGGAAACGGGGGAAGGAGAGCCTTTCCTGTTGAAAGGGTTTTCCTTACAAGTCCGCTGGAAGTAGAGAGAAGACAGAAGAATGTCAAGGTATTAATAATTATCATGGTATTTTGTTAGTTAGGTATAAAAGCTCATTACATTGAATATCTTGTATCATTAAAATGTTCTTGGAAGTTAGTGGAGGGCATGTATTTTTTTACATGGTGACAAATCAGAGGTCTAGAATCCCTTACCTTGGGGGGTGGAACTGGGATAGCACTTGATGCTGCCAGGGGGCTGGGCGTCGTCGGGGGTCTCGGGGGCGGGGGCCTGGCACTCCGATGGCTCTGCGGAGTTGCCGGAGCTGAGCTAGGATTGGCTGGCTGGGGAGGAGGGGAGGGGCTTGGAGAGAGGCGATTGGCTGAGGGGGAAGGGGTGGAGCTACCACAAGGCCCGCAGATGGAGGGCTCCGATACACTCTTGGTGAAGGGGTTGTCCTGATCGCCTGTGCCTCCGCCCCCTAGAGAAGCTGAGTGGGAGGAGCTATGGTCTGAGGCAGAGGACAGGCTCTCTATGCTAATAGCTGGAGAGGGAGAGGAAGAGGAGGGCTGGGAGTGAGGAAGGGCTGAAGAAAGAGGGATGAAGTGATATCAGAAAACAGAAAAAAGGAGCAGAAGTTGAAATGGAAAAGGAAATGGAGTTGGATGGGACGAGGATGGAGAGAAAACCAATGTGAACATCCATGTATAAACACATCGAATGGTAACTTTCAAAAGGACAACAACAAAACCACAGTGCTGTGCAGGACATACAAGACACATGATTGACATGATTTGAGGTGAAGGGGATCAAATCAGTCCAATGTTCATCCCAGTGGTTCCCAACCCTTTTCGGTTAATGTACCACCAACTGAATTTCTCTCTGCCCGGAGGACCCCTGAAGTACCCCCTTGTGTGCATTTTACCAGGAAGCCTATATTCTCATAAGTCTTCTCAAGTACCCATGGTGGATAGGCAAAGTACACCCAGGAATCCTAGTACCTGGTTGGGAACACCTGCTCTAACCAACCCCTACCCTGTGGCCTTCAAGGCCCACTGACCTGAGTTAGAGTTAGGGGGCTTTGGAACAGGCTTTGGGGGCGCCGGGCGTTTCTTGCACCTGGAGCCACTGGGGCTTGCAGAGCGGGAGGAAACACCCCCACTGGGGGGCGTGTCTGGAACAGCTGCAGCATCTGCAGCCTGGGTGATGCTGTACCACGGATGACTCACCACCACAGTGGGCGAAACCAAACCTCCTACGGACCCCTCCCCTGACCCCGCCTCCTCTTCCTCTACTTCCTCATCGAAGGGATTAGCAGGTACAGGGGGCGTGGCTGGTCTGGAGCCCTCCCCTTTTAGAGAAGATAACGAACCAGTGTGTGGGGGTGTAGCCACTCCAGGGGGAGGGGGAGGGGCTGGCTTCTTCTTGGGTTCTTGGGATTGGACGAGGGCCAGCCAGGGCGGGTTAGGGGGTTTGTGGGCTTCGCTGGAGAGACTGGAGCTGAGAGACAGGATGAGAGGGGGAGACAGAAACAGAAGGGAGACAAAATAACAAAGACAGATGAGTGTGTGAAAACATCAACATACATTAACACACACACACAGACTGACTGAGACAGAGACAGGGAGAGACAAACAGATGGTCGTCCAATCACTGTAGACTTATAGTAAAGATAGGTTAGTCAGTATACTGAACCTTCCAGGGGAGTGGGATCTGTCTCGAGGTCTGGGAGTTGGAGGAAGAGATCTCCTGTGTTCACCACGATCACCTGAGAGCCAAAATTAGAAGTTTCATTTTATTTTAGCAGGGAGTTCACAGTTCAATTGAGGAGTAGCAAATAGCAATAACTTATTTCAGCTGTCAATCACTTTAAATCAACCACTCACCATTGACCGAGAGGTTGTCAACGCGGGGTGGGCAGACCCTGGGGGCGGGGCGAGGCGGAGGGGAGGGCTGTGACAAGCGGCGAGGAACGGGGACTGGCTTACTGTCCCTTAGTCCTAGATGACTGAGAGGAGGGATAACCCCATTGGCTGTGTCTTTGGCTGGTGTCTGAGTCTCCTCCCCCTTTCCCTCCTCCTGCTCCTCCTCGATGTCATCGAAAGGATTGGGAGGAATGGAGGGTGGAGCCTTGACCTCTTTTTCTCCTGCGCTGTCCTCCTTCTCTTTCTCTTTTTCTGTTTTCAAAGAGTCTGTTTTTGTCGTTGAGGTAGGACAGGGTGTAGAGTCAGAGTCATTGGTTGGTGTGGGGGTGTAGTCTTCATTGGTGACGCCCTCTTGGGGCGGAGTCTCTTTTGGTGGAGTCTCTTGGGGCGGAGTCTCTTTTGGGGGAGTCTCTTGGGGCGGAGTCTCTTGGGGTGGAGTCTCTTTTGGTGGAGTCTCTTTTGGTGGAGTCTCTTTTGGTGGAGTCTCTTGGGGCGGAGTCTCTTGGGGCGGAGTCTCTTGGGGCGGAGTCTCTTGGGGCGGAGTCTCTTGGGGCGGAGTCTCTTGGGGCGGAGTCTCTTGGGGCGGAGTCTCTGCCCCCTGGTCCCTCCCAGAAGGAGAAGTTGTTTGAGGCAGAATGGGTCGACCCATCCTGACAGACGGAACCGTTGTCGGTCGCTTGCTTAGGTCCGGTCGGCCATTCTGATTGGCTAAGGCAGACCTGGCGAAGTGATGCGTGCAGACCAGGGAGCCGACCTCGTTTCCTAGCTTGTAGGACCCAGGCAGCAGAGTGCTGCTACACTCTCTACACCTGAGAAGGAGAGGAGGAGGCAACATTCAGACGATAGTAGGCTCTGACATACCCTGTGGTAAGCAGTATACAGATTCAGCAGTATGACATGCAGTAGTAGCTATGCAGGTCACATATACAATAACTGAAGTGGTGGTGTTCACCTGAAACAGCTGCGGTGGTAGAGCTTGCCGTCGACCAGGAACCTCTGCACCAAGTGGACGTGCCTCTGGCAGGCGGCGCAGACGCTGCTGAGGGTGCTACGCTTCACCCCCACTTGTACCCCTCCGTCCGTACCCGTCGGACCAGGTAGGCTCAGCTAGCACAGGCGTGGCAGGCAGGTGGCCAGGGGGTGAGGGTTGCAGGTGGATGGGGTGGGGGACGGGGGGAGATGGAGAGGATATGGGGGAGGGAGGTGGGGGAGGGGGGGAGATCAAACACGGAGTCAGGATCGAGGATGTGGAGGATTCATTATCTAGTTAAACCAGTCTGTTATACTTCATCAGCACCTCGTCAGTTTAGAGTCATTGTCTTAGCTAGCTATATTATTATTGCACTTATTTTATATTCATTCAAAATATTATTGTCTTGATATAAAAAGTGATATGTGGAAAAGTAGTAAAGTTCCAAACGAGCCGTTAATTAGTTAGGAAAGTCTGGTAGAAAACTAGTATTAGTAATGTTAGAAACTCTGGCAGGCGTTTTTAGGTTGATTTAAAAGTTAAAAGGTTAGCAGCAAGTGTTCAAACTTGGCAACACAACGTCAGTGGTATAAAACAAGTTACATAGTTAGTGTTTATGTACAGATGTTAAAAGGTTAAAGTTCAAAATGACTGACCCAACTGTTCCGATCACCCTAACCCCCCACCCCACACCCATCCTACTGTCTAGGCTCAGGACCAGAGAGAGGGGAAGAAATGATAGGCCAGGAGGAAGAAGAGGAGGAGGAGGAGGAAGAGTAGGAGTGGATTTCCGTCTACAGAGGGGGAAGAAGGGAGGAGGCCGGTATGGGGGGGTGGGGGATGAGGTGGGAGGAAGTCGTAGAGAGGGCATGCGGAAGAAGGGGAGAGACAGGATACAAAGGCTATCTTTATAGCTATCTTTAAAAGAAAAACAATGGAGGTTAAACGTATAGGTCACAGCCCACATCAATAGTATCTTATAGGCCATAGTTTTGAGATGGCCTATCCTACAAGTTTAATATGTATTTAGTCAATAGAATTACTCTATCCCGTACCGCAGTGATGTAACGACTCACACCAAAACACTCACACACTAACTAGTACCCAACCTCTGCCATACAGACACCAACAGATGCCATAGACAGACAACGATCCATTCATGCATCTCTGAGTGCTTTTGTGCACGACACGTTTTCATTGACACCTGATACTGTGACAGTCAATGTTATATAACACCCTTTGAGTGGTTTTCCAGGTCCTGGTCCTGGTCCATGCCAAAATACAAGCAAAATACATTCCCCGTTATGTTAAACAAATACAACTAATTAGTTATAGTTATCATGCATGTACAATAAAGTTATATCAATGCATTAGTCTTCTAACACAGCCATTAGTTTAATTGAATAAGGCTTAGAATTATCATCCGCACATTCCATGAATCCAGAATATCTGCATACTCAGTCAATATTCACGTAATAATAAGGAAACGACTCCGGGATGCTGGCCTTCTAGGCAGAGTTGCAAAGAAAAAGCCTCATCTCAGACTGGCCAATAAAAAGAAAAGATTAAGATGGGCTAAAGAACACAGACACTGGACAGAGGAAGATATGGCTTTTTCTTTACAACTCTGCCTAGAAGGCCAGCATCCCGGAGTCGCCCCTTCACTGTTGACGTTGAGACTGGTGTTTTGCGGGTACTATTTAATGAAGCTGCCAGTTGAGGACTTGATAGGGGTCTGTTTCTCAAACTAGACACTCTAATGTACTTGTCCTCTTGCTCAGTTGTGCACCGCGGTCTCCCACTCCTCTTTCTATTCTGGTTAGGGCCAGTTTGCGCTGTTCTGTGAAGGGAGTAGTACGCAGCGTTGTACGTGATCTTCAGTTTCTTGGCAATTTCTCGCATGGAATAGCCTTCATTTCTCTGACGAGTTAGACTGATGAGTTTCAGAAGAAAGTTCTTTGTTTCTGGCCATTTTGAGCCTGTAATCGAACCCACAAATGCTGATGCTCCAGATACTCAACTAGTCTAAAGAAGGACAGTTTTATTGCTTCTTTAATCAGCACAACATTTTTCAGCTGTGCTAACATAATTGCAAAAGGGTTTTCTAATGACCAATTAGCCTTTTACAATGATAAACTTGGATTAGCTAACACAACGTGCCATTGGAACACAGGAGTGACGGTTGTCTACACTGTATTTCTGATCAATTTGATGTTATTTTTTAAAAAATTGACCAAAAATGTTATTTTCTTTAAAAAACAAGGACATTTCTAAGTGACCCCAAACGTTTGAATGGTAGTGTAGCTATGTGTGTGGAAAACATTTCATCACAGGTAAGACATTTATCTTGTTTAGTTCAGTCCATTTGTAACTCCATTCGCCACTTGTAGCTCTACAGTTTGTTTGTTTGTGTTGTTGCTCTTGGTTAGCTTAATGTTCTGGTTGGAAGCTAGCAACACACAACGCAATTCCATTGTTTTGGTCACATTCTATTGACCTCTTTACCACATGTATTCATGCATAATCTGATTCCCAATACCATCATAGTCCTTACCTCGGGTTCAACCACTTTGTCTTCCAGAGGGGCCACCGGTCTCTTCTGGGCCGGCTCAATGTGGCCTATACCACTGGACCTCTTCATGCAGGGGGGGTTGGCTACAGGAGAGGGAGATGGTATCAGTCAATTTCTAATCAAGCTTATGCATTGGCTACTGTAGATATTTTCCTTTGCGTCAGAGCACTACAAAGCCCAGAGGGCGTTTTGAAAGACCAGTTACAAATACATTCATGTAGTAGTGACTCAGTGATGCCTGTCAGTGATACTGTGACATCTAATAACACACATCCACTTCTCATCCAGCTACCGGACCGCTTAGGCTACAGTTGTGTACTAAAGTCCCTGGAGTACTGGACCACGTTCAGTAGGCAATTGTTGTGCAACATTCAGATAGAACTAGAATATGTAGAACAAATATGCCTCTCTGACAAATTGAAAAAGGAATCACGTCAGCTCTATTCATGACAATTCTATCTGCAACATTCCACAACACTGTCCTCGATTGGAGCTTTCACGGTGTCTGGGTCCTCCAACCCCACAGCTGTACTACTCACCGTGGGACTTGTTGGTGAAGAAGTTGTAGTACTGGGAGACGTAGGTGATGATGCTCAGCCTGTCAGGCACTTTCATGGACACCATGTCCTCTGGATCCAGCAGAGCAGGGATACCCAGCTCCGCCTCCGCCACCTCAAACGCCTAGGGGAGGGAAGGGAGGAGGGAGGGAGGGAGGGAGACAATAAGAAAGATAGAGAAAAACAATGTGAAAACAGATATCAGTTATTTTATTTTGTGTGTGTGTGTGTGTGTGTGTGTGTGTTTGCATGCGTGCGTACACTTTGATACTTGATCCCCAGCTTAAAAAAAACTTAGTGTTATTTGGTCATAATGAAATGTTGAATACTGTTGGCTGGATAACTATCTGCCTAATGAAACATTCCACTGAGGATAAGAAGGCCTTAATAGTTCTGTGCCCCAAATGGTACCCAATTCCCTATATAGTGCACTACTTTGACCAGGGTCTATAGGGCTCTGGTCAAAAGTAGTGCACTGTGTAGGGAATGTGCCATTTGGGACGCACAGAGAGAGCTGGTCAGGTTACAAAACACTGGGGAGAATACAATCACTTGACAGCTGTTCAGTAAACAGGGAAATAGGTCACAATTGATGCAAAACTGTGTACATGTAAACAAACACTTACAACCTGTGTACATGTAAACAAACACTTACAAACTGTGTACATGTAAACAAACAAGTGAATGGGAGCTGTTTTTGCATGTGAAAAACAAACATATTCATCAAATGTATCTCGGCCAAATCAATGACAGCTTGCAGAGAGTAGTTCTGCTGAATGTTATCCCAGAAGCAAGATACATTCTAACAATTAACTCAAAACAGAATATCCCATGATGACTAAACCTTTTCAAGGATTATCAGTAGTCAGATTAATCTGAGAAACAATGGTAAATAAACGCAGGGGAACAACTGAAATCTACCGTGTAGACAATGATTGGAAGTTAATAATCTAGCTTTAGCTTAGTATGCTGTGTGTTTGGGTTCAGGATTAGGTTGTCTCGGGCTAACTCAGGCTAATGCTGGCAGTGAAACTAAGTTATTTTGACCACCAACTGCTTCTACCCTGAAAAAGCTCTTGGATAACTGGAAAGAAATGTAAATAGTAGCATTCAGCTGCTCACACTCAAGCGCCGTGTGAGGATGGATAGAAACAGGCTAACCAAGGCCTACTCAATATCAGGGCAGTGTCCCTTTACAGTTGTTGATAAACAAATATATTTGGCTTTATGTAAATGCATCGCTACATTGCTACCACAAACAGGCCTATAGTGGAGGACTAGTTTCTTTTTCATTTCCTCCCTTTGTTTAGCTGTTTAGTCTTTTTTCCTGTCCTCGTTTGCTTGCCCTCACTCCCCCTTTCTCTCCCTCCCTCTCCCTCCCTCTCTCCCCCCTATCCCATGACAGGCTCCAGCAGGAACCAATAAACAACTATGCTCTCTACAGATGGACAGTGAAGCAGACAGATGAAAATGTATAACACTTAGCTGACTAACTGCAGACATTACTCTGTGACATACGTTACTCATCTCCATTACCTACCTAAACAACACTCTGATAGATCCTAGCAGACCATTACCTACCTAAACAACACTGATAGATCCTAGCAGACCATTACCTACCTAAACAACACTGATAGATCCTAGCAGACCATTACCTACCTAAACAGACCATTACCTACCTAAACAACACTGATAGATCCTAGCAGACCATTACCTACCTAAACAACACTGATAGATCCTAGCAGACCATTACCTACCTAAACAACACTGATAGATCCTAGCAGACCATTACCTACCTAAACAGACCATTACCTACCTAAACAACACTGATAGATCCTAGCAGACCATTACCTACCTAAACAGACCATTACCTACCTAAACAACACTGATAGATCCTAGCAGACCATTACCTACCTAAACAGACCATTACCTACCTAAACAACACTGATAGATCCTAGCAGACCATTACCTACCTAAACAACACTGATAGATCCTAGCAGACCATTACCTACCTAAACAGACCATTACCTACCTAAACAACACTGATAGATCCTAGCAGACCATTACCTACCTAAACAGACCATTACCTACCTAAACAACACTGATAGATCCTAGCAGACCATTACCTACCTAAACAGACCATTACCTACCTAAACAACACTGATAGATCCTAGCAGACCATTACCTACCTAAACAACACTGATAGATCCTAGCAGACCATTACCTACCTAAACAACACTGATAGATCCTAGCAGACCATTACCTACCTAAACAGACCATTACCTACCTAAACAACACTGATAGATCCTAGCAGACCATTACCTACCTAAACAGACCATTACCTACCTAAACAACACTGATAGATCCTAGCAGACCATTACCTACCTAAACAGACCATTACCTACCTAAACAACACTGATAGATCCTAGCAGACCATTACCTACCTAAACAACACTGATAGATCCTAGCAGACCATTACCTACCTAAACAGACCATTACCTACCTAAACAACACTGATAGATCCTAGCAGACCATTACCTACCTAAACAACACTGATAGATCCTAGCAGACCATTACCTACCTAAACAACACTGATAGATCCTAGCAGACCATTACCTACCTAAACAGACCATTACCTACCTAAACAACACTGATAGATCCTAGCAGACCATTACCTACCTAAACAGACCATTACCTACCTAAACAACACTGATAGATCCTAGCAGACCATTACCTACCTAAACAGACCATTACCTACCTAAACAACACTGATAGATCCTAGCAGACCATTACCTACCTAAACAACACTGATAGATCCTAGCAGGCCATTACCTACCTAAACAGACCATTACCTACCTAAACAACACTGATAGATCCTAGCAGACCTACACCTGTATTGTAGCATTACAGAACTCCCCCAATACATAGCCTACCACAGACAGAGGGAACCAGAGTAACAACCATGACTGACTTGTCACAGCTAATTACAGTATCTGGCAACATGACGTCACTGGCTGGATCCAAACTAATCATTACATCTAGGCCTAGGCTATTAGAGAGCGTCTGCGTGTGTGGAGAAGGGATAGGAGTTCTTGTGACTGACCAGACGGTTGTTCTCGTAGACATTCTCTTTGGAGAGGGACTCAAAGTCTCTGGAATGAGAAGGGAAAAAAATAAATTTAAAATCTAAACAAATAGCCAACTCTAAATCATTGGTACAACGTTACATCACACTACTACTGTCAGACTATGAGAGATCACACTACTATTATTAGGTAAAAGGGTGAGCATCTAACCAGACCAGAACACATATAGCACATTAAAGCTACAATATGTAACTTTTTGTGCCAACCGACCAAATTCACATAGAAATGTGAGTTATAGATATTTCATTACTGTTGAAAGCAAGTCTAAGAAGATGTAGAGCTATTCTATATGTTCCATTTCTACGTTTCCCGTTCTGAAGTTTAGTTTTTGTGTCTTTTACTTTGGGTTTTGTACACCAGCTTTAAACAGATTAAAATATTTTTGGTTATGGAAAATATATTTCACAGCAGTTTAGATGGTAAAATGACTGCTTGTTCTGCCACAAACTGTGTGGGGGGGGTAAAGTCGGTTTGATCTCATCTGAAAAGTATCTTGAGTGATGGCCCATCAAAAACCATCCAGATCCTAACAGAACGACAGACAGTGTTTGGCCATACACAAGCAGTTACCTCATACATTCACTGAGACAATGGGGCGACATTACCCATCAAAAGTGTTTTATGTTTTATGGGTGAACCCCACTGTGATGAAAGGACAGCTGGTTGGCTCAACAGAGCAGTAATGAGTAGGTGGTTGTTTGACTGGGCCTCGAGCAGGGAACTAAACCCCATGTTCCCACTAGTTAACATCCTGCTGTAAAACTGGATGTGTCTCTCCAACGGCACCCTATTCACTATCTAGAACACTACTTTTGACCAGATCTCTATAGGCCCTGATCAAAAGGTGTGCACTATGTAGGGAATAGGGTGCCATTTGGGACGCACACTAGAACATTTGTGAGTTGCTTCTTGGATGCAAAGTCTCTGCTCTGTTGAAGAAGGGAAGTCGGAAAAACACCAACACCACCACAACCTTGGAGGAGAGTTTGATACATGATGGTTTCTTAGTCTGGATTCAGGAAACCTCCCTAGCACAGCCTATAGACTAGTATGAGACAGCCCATAGACTAGTATGAGACAGCCCATAGACTAGTATGAGACAGCCCATAGACTAGTATGAGGCAGCCCATAGACTAGTATGAGACAGCCCATAGACTAGTATGAGGCAGCCCATAGACTAGTATGAGGCAGCCCATAGACTAGTATGAGGCAGCCCATAGACTAGTATGAGGCAGCCCATAGACTAGTATGAGGCAGCCCATAGACTAGTATGAGACAGCCCATAGACTAGTATGAGGCAGCCCATAGACTAGTATGAGGCAGCCCATAGACTAGTATGAGGCAGCCCATAGACTAGTATGAGGCAGCCCATAGACTAGTATGAGGCAGCCCATAGACTAGTATGAGACAGCCCATAGACTAGTATGAGACAGCCCATAGACTAGTATGAGGCAGCCCATAGACTAGTATGAGGCAGCCCATAGACTAGTATGAGGCAGCCCATAGACTAGTATGAGGCAGCCTATAGACTAGTATGAGGCAGCCTATAGACTAGTATGAGGCAGCCCATAGACTAGTATGAGGCAGCCCATAGACTAGTATGAGACAGCCCATAGACTAGTATGAGGCAGCCCATAGACTAGTATGAGGCAGCCCATAGACTAGTATGAGGCAGCCCATAGACTAGTATGAGGCAGCCCATAGACTAGTATGAGGCAGCCCATAGACTAGTATGAGGCAGCCCATAGACTAGTATGAGGCAGCCCATAGACTAGTATGAGGCAGCCCATAGACTAGTATGAGACAGCCCATAGACTAGTATGAGACAGCCCATAGACTAGTATGAGACAGCCCATAGACTAGTATGAGGCAGCCCATAGACTAGTATGAGGCAGCCCATAGACTAGTATGAGACAGCCCATAGACTAGTATGAGACAGCCCATAGACTAGTATGAGGCAGCCCATAGACTAGTATGAGGCAGCCTATAGACTAGTATGAGGCAGCCTATAGACTAGTATGAGGCAGCCTATAGACTAGTATGAGGCAGCCTATAGACTAGTATGAGACAGCCTATAGACTAGTATGAGACAGCCTATAGACTAGTATGAGACAGCCTATAGACTAGTATGAGGCAGCCCATAGACTAGTATGAGGCAGCCTATAGACTAGTATGAGGCAGCCTATAGACTAGTATGAGACAGCCAATAGACTAGTATGAGACAGCCTATAGACTAGTATGAGGCAGCCTATAGACTAGTATGAGGCAGCCTATAGACTAGTATGAGGCAGCCTATAGACTAGTATGAGGCAGCCTATAGACTAGTATGAGGCAGCCCATAGCACAAAGTGAGCTCTGTTCTCCCCCTAATTCGACTCCCATGCCCCAAATGCACTTAGTTTATCCGTCTTGACCTAGCACTACGCAACATGCTACTGTATGTGATGGTCCACTCTGCTGTAGGCCTACTGGTGGTAAAGCTATGACTCAATGTTGTGCTAAGTGCAGTAACTGCCACCGCCAAATCCTCCTTGAGTAACACGGGACCCTCTGGAGTGGTGCCCCTCTGCGCTTCATCAGCTGACAGGCCAGATCAGAGCAATGCTTCCCCTGTATTCATGTTCTAGGTCAATTATCTTGTCTAAAAAAATGTGTGTGCACCGCAGTAGTTAAATTAATGTTGCAACAATATATTTTTTTTCCCAACAAGATAATTGACCTATAAATTTAGAACAAGAAATCACCAAAATAAAAGCTAGGCAGTCAGGGAGAATCGAAAATTCCAAAAACAATATATTTTGTAGTATTTTTTGCATGGCTGGATTAATGACGTGGCAGGGTTAGGATATATGCCCATTGATTTTGTTACAATGTTTAAGCATAAGTACAAATAATTAGCCATGACTAAATTAATATAATTGCAGGAAATTCATTTGCAAAATTAATACGGACAAATGGATAGAATTGCACGAAAACCTGGAAAAACAGCTCAATGTTCTATATGCAAACAATCCCGGACCGATTTAACCCACTCCTTCTGCCAGCATTGCAATTTGTTTTTAGTTAATAGCAGACCACGACATGGACGGATGAGGGAGAGAGAACCGAATCCGACAAGTAATGCTGCCTCGCACACAAGTTTATTTTTGGCAAGGGGATTGCCATAGACACCCGTGTGCTCGCTGTCAACCATCATCATCATGATTCATGTCCTGTACTATGTGTGAGTGGACTTGGTGTCGCTGCCAACAAGCTACACGCTGTGCTTTAGGCTACATGGTCTGGTGGTTAACAAGAAACACAGCATGCAGTCAAACGTCCTCTGGATATTTGGTGGTGCTGTTGCTGTGTGGACAGACTGTGTAAGGAGAGGGAGAAAAGAGGAGACATGTTGAACAGTCTGGATGGGTGAGCTGGATGGTGTGGGAGAATATGAACTTCAAACTGTCAGTAAGGTTCAACTGAGAAACACAAGAGAGATAGAGAACACCGTGTCAGTGTGGAAACGTGAACTGAAATACAGAAAAAGGAACCGAGACAATACGAGGCCACTAGTGTAGTGTGTAGGAGAGAATGACAGATCAAACAGAAAACGTCTGACATGAGGAGACTGTAGTCTGGCACCCAAATCACATGAAAATGAGGTTGATACTGACTGAATAATAACTGATCTGGACCAATTTGAACAAGGCTTCTAGTTTGTACTGAGGAAATAATACAAGTTGCCACTACCCAACCTTGGTCAGGCATATATCTATTATGATTACTATTATAATGTGGTCATTTCTATAATACAGTGGACTGCTGCACACTGTCAGTGCAGCGCTAAGAGCTGGATTAGCATAGCCGTGCAGTACTGTACACTGACTGGCTAGAGAAGCACGAGAGCTAAATGCAGGTTGGCAGGCGGAGGTCCCTGCTGCAGATTACCCTGACGGCCTGTCTGTCTGGATCAGACTGAAGACAGTCACAGGGAGGCCAGGCTACTGTAGCGCTGCTGGCTGGCTGATAAGGCTGTCTGGCCCAAGAGCTCTAAGCTCAGGGGACAGAGGTAGAGATGGATCTTTAGCATTTGACCCTTAGAGATAGATATACTGTAATATATCTGGTGTCATTTATCTTCACTCACTCCCTTTCTACTGTATGTAATAGCTGAAGGCTTAGGTCGAGAGAAACTCATGTCCTGTAACATACACAATCCAGTATAGGTGCAGTGTTGTAATACTGGTGCAGTGTGTATAGTACTGGTGCAGTGTGTGTATAGTACTGGTGCAGTGTGTGTATAGTACTGGTGCAGTGTGTGTATAGTACTGGTGCAGTGTGTGTAGTACTGGTGCAGTGTGTGTAGTACTGGTGCAGTGTGTGTAGTACTGGTGCAGTGTGTATAGTACTGGTGCAGTGTGTATAGTACTGGTGCAGTGTGTATAGTACTGGTGCAGTGTGTGTAGTACTGGTGCAGTGTGTATAGTACTGGTGCAGTGTGTGTAGTACTGGTGCAGTGTGTGTAGTACTGGTGCAGTGTGTATAGTACTGGTGCAGTGTGTATAGTACTGGTGCAGTGTGTATAGTACTGGTGCAGTGTGTATAGTACTGGTGCAGTGTTATAGTACTGGTGCAGTGTTATAGTACTGGTGCAGTGCGTGTAGTACTGGTGCAGTGCGTATAGTACTGGTGCAGTGTTATAGTACTGGTGCAGTGTTATAGTACTGGTGCAGTGTTATAGTACTGGTGCAGTGTTATAGTACTGGTGCAGTGTGTGTAGTACTGGTGCAGTGTGTATAGTACTGGTGCAGTGTGTATAGTACTGGTGCAGTACTAGGACTTGGGACACACACTGTGTGCCGTCTGCAGTACAGTAATAAGACATTCCCTTACACAGCAGAGGTACAGTAGGAGGTGCATGTTGTACCTGAATGATCTGTACTGTATTGAAGGTCATAGTTTGCTCACCTACTCTCAGTCAAGGCAGTTCTATTTACGTTCTTCAGCTTGCAACCCATCATCGCAATAATTTTGATGCAGTTAGTTTGTGGCCTAACTGTGCCTTTGTTTTGTGACTGCAGTGTGTGTGTGTCCCACACAGGAAAAGGAGTGTGTTGTTACAGACAGGGCCAGGCCCGTCAACCCACATTAGGTACAGCACACTTGGCTTACCCTTGGTTTCCCCTCTTTCTAATGCTCTGTAATGACGCCAAGATTACAAGTCAAGTCTAGGTTTGCTGGCTGGAATAGCTCACAAAAACGTTGTTAGTGGAACAATGTGATTGTTGTGGCAAAAGGCAATGTAAGTTAACAAATCGTATCTCATTCTGCACACTAGAGGCCACAGCCTCCCTATATTTAGCTGCATTTCGTAGTGACATAATCTTGACTGAGTTCAAATTGTTTCTGTTCCACAGTTCTGTAAAAGTGAGAAAACACTTAGTTCCCTGGCTATATGATTCTGAAGGTGGTCTGAATCTGGCTGAGAGCACTAATTCCCCACCCCATGATATTATCTAGTTACAGGGTAGATCAGTTCACTTAGTCTAGAGTTTGACCAGGAACACAGAGTGTACTCGAGTGTCCTGATGATAGGATTAGATTCCAGTGAAGTCAGCAATCACGCATTACTGTATCGAAGTTCAACGCCCAAGATAGATGATAATGTCCCTCTGAAACAATACATATTAAGAAACATAGCACGCCAGCTACAAAGTGTGAGTTTATTTAACACATCAGGGCAAAATAGTGTGTTGCTCCAAAATAGGATCACTAATTACAATGTTGCAACATTCTGTTACAACTTAGCGGCAGAACTGTTGTTTAGGCCTGGGAAGAAGTGGAGATGGTTTCAGTCAACTTTGAAAAAGTAACTAAATACTTACATCAAATCCGGTCTATGTCGGTGGATTATAGCACAGAAAGCCAAACCATCCCGGAAAGACGATGACATGTTCCTGATGTCTACATTGTTGTAACTCTCGCATTGTATCCGACACCATTCTTGAAGTGCTTTTAAAGACCCCATGTTTGGAAACATTCAGATGTTATTCCTTTCAATCTCAGCCTCGCCCCACGTGTAGCGGGATGAGAAAGAAGCTTTTGTCGGATTCTAGAAGCAGTCCTCCTGCTTTTGAAATGTCGGAGGACAACACCCGGAATGACTCATTCGGAATTCCATTGACTGGTTGAGGATAGTAGCGTTGAAGTCACGTTTGGTAGAAACCAGGTTAACTTTGCGATGTCAATTAAACAACTCTGCCAGCAGATGTGATCAAAGTCTCGATCTGCAACTTTTCCCAACACGCACAATCAACAAATCACCATAGAAACAGACTCCTATATACAATGGGGTTTGACAGCTTGTCACGGAAATGTCAGTGGCTAGCTAGTTACCTGGATTAGCTAGCTTCGGTCCAAATTTAGACGAACATCTCAGACTGGTGCAGTTAGCCCTTTAGCTAGCTAGCTAACCTCTAGCTGAAACTAACTAGCCATGCTTTCACCTGGGAAAAAAAACACATTCATTCACCAGAAACGTGTAAATAATATGAATCCCGTCCCTTATTCGTGTGAACTCAGTTACAATCCTTATGTTGAAGCATTCATCCAAAAGTTTATAACGGAAATCGTCGTTGTTTGTTAACGTTATGGTGCAGTCCCATGTGTGTCGTTATACCGGTCAGACTCCAGAACAGGGCGCTTATTCTTCCTCGTGCACTCTTCTTGTCTCCAAAATAGAAGATACATTTATCAAACGCATAGTTGTGTTTGGATGGCTATGATGGTTAGTCAAATGTATCAAGAAAATGTATTGTAATCAAGGCAGCCGACCATCCTGCCAAACCTTGCCTAGGCTGCCTGCAGTTGAAATTAAATGAATGCAACATTGCTCATATGTGTCCGCTAGAGGGAGTAGCTAAATACTTGTTTTTGGCAACTCCTATAATTACAGTACACACACTCCACCCGATTAGCCACCAATCACCCCATTAAAAACTGAAAACATCTTACCAATCACACCATTTATGCACACTCAGTCTGTTGACAGTGACACAAACTCACAAATTGACAGCTTTTATGGTCTCTTCTGCTCTATGTGGAGTTTAACAGACTTACAAGGGAAACGCTGTTTAGTCTCTGTGCTATTTGGAACAGGTTAGTGCACAGGTTTGTCATCAATGGTTGACGGTTGAGAACACACTTTGTGGAGGCAGAGAAGGATCAGGTATAGCAGCTATAAAACATAAAACATATAGATAGACCATGGGCAATAGCCAGAAGGCTTTAGCCTAGTAGGTGCGTTTCTATTACAATGTATCTGTCTTTCCCCTGATGGAGCCTTTACACGTGACGATGAAACACAGAACTGTATGCCTTTTCATGGTATCTGTGTAGAAAGTGACATAAACATCCTGGAATATAAATCCTGGAAGATGAGATGGTCATGCATGACATTGAGTGATGATGTGTGAGTAGTGTCTGTGTATTTGGATTTGAGTATGTGGCAGTATGGCTTGACATGGATGCTTTTTATGATTTGAGTCATAAAATGCATCATCATGCACTTCAGTTTTTCACTTATCCTTGACAGTCCCTCTGCACTTATCCGTGCAGTGGGACTACCAAGGATGGTTTGGTGTGATGACGCCCACAACGTTGCAACAGACAGGCAAAGTAACGCGATAGCTGCCAGTTCGGCAATTGGAATCCTCGAAAGATGGCGGCGCCGCCAGAGGAGGAGAGCTTGGAGTCTCGCGTCAGTGAGTCAAACGATGCTTTTACTGCTATACCGACTCAATAAGTGACCAATTTACTTTCAGAAAAAACCGAGGTAGAGAATGCGCTGTAGATGTAGTGTTATGAGCATAATTGCTGTATGTTCAGTGGACGAACATCCCAGTGATGATGGTGCTTTATCCAAAGTGCTAGCTAGCGTGCTATAACGTTAGCTATCCCTAGCGCTGCTGCTGGTCGGAACAAAAACAGACCTCATCCCTGTATTGTTTACGTAGAATAATGCCATGACAAGCACGAATAACGTTTATTTGAGCTGTTCTTAATACGCCATTTTTTTTAAAAAATACAACGAAGTCCGACTTTTAAACTGGTGAATAAGACTGGCTAAGCTAACTAGCCACATTATCAAGTGGCTATGTGTCAATGGGCAAATAAATTGGGGAGGAGTCACTTCTGCCAACGTTTGCAGCAAGTAAACATTTATTTTATAATTTTTTTATTTAACCTTTATTTAACTAGGCAAGTCATTTAATAACATAATCTTATTTACAATGACGGCCTACATACAGGGGTATCCCCTGGAGCAAATTAGGGTTAAGTGCCTTGCTCAAGGACACATCAAAAGTTTTTTTTCACCTTGCGGGATCGGGTATTCGAACATGAAGGGTTTCTTTCTGCATTTGGTTCTAGGGTAGAGAGAAACCCTTAAATGTTGATAAGCCCCTGGTTCTGGAATTTGCTTTTATTCCCCCAGACAAAGCCACCAACCCTCTGAACAAGGAGGCAGACTGCGACAGTATCCAGGGCTTCTGTGAACAGCTCAATAATGAGCCTGAAGGGTAAGGAGGACTAACATAATGTGGAGAGCTGGTCATAGGCTTGCTTTGTCAGCCATTACTTCAACATGATTAAACATATGGCAAACCATACAGGTACTCTTATTTGATGCCCCCCCCTCCCTCCCTCCCTCTAGTCCTCAACTGGCTACCAGACTTTTGGCCCACAAGATCCAGTCACCCCAAGAATGGGAGGCCATTCAAGCACTAATGGTGAGTATACCGTTATCGGGATAATGTATTGGTTGACATGCTCACTGACATCTCCATTAGCCAGAATATGCTAATTGTAAGTGATCCCACCACCAGTAGTATCATAACATCTATGTGTCCCTAGGTCCTAGAGATGTGCATGAAGAACTGTGGGAAGAGGTTCCACAATGAAGTGGGCAAATTCCGCTTCCTCAACGAGCTCATCAAGGTGGTCTCACCAAAGGTACTGTCTAGAGGGCTATTTCTATGGGGTTCCATTTGAATTCAATCACTTTTTGACTGCACCCCTTTCCATACATATTTGTCCGTGGTAGAAGTGGTCAGAGAGTGACTTTTTGGACCTGAATGCTGAAACATTCAGAAGATGGAGTTATATTTTTTTTTATCAAGAAATGATAAGTTTGACAACCCTGTTTGTAAGGTTTTAAATGAAATTTCCCCCCCGAGGGATCTATCTATCTATCTATCTATCTATCTATCTATCTATCTATCTATCTATCTATCTATCTATCTATCTATCTATCTATCTATCTATCTATCTATCTATCTATCTAAAACTCAACTGTTAGTATTTTCTAGTGATGAAGACATGGATGTGCCATGATATCGTGGGGTATGCAAAATGAGTCAACTTTGAGAACCTGAATGTTTTAACATTTAGGCCCAAAAAGTCACTTTCTGACCACTTCTACCATGGGAAAATATGTATGGAAAGTTTTGTTCAAATCGAATGGAACAACCTTCTATGTAACTCAAAAACCCTTTATAAACAAAAACAACACAGCATTCCTCCCGTCTTATGTCTGTTTTAATGTTCCTAAATCTGGTCTCCTGTGCAGTACCTTGGTACTCGGGCCCCAGAGCCAGTGAAGAAGAAGGTTTTGGAGGTGATGTTTAGTTGGACGGTGGGGCTGCCTGACGAGCCCAAGATAGCAGACGCCTACCAGATGCTGAAGAAACAAGGTGAGCTTTGTGATAATACACATAGAAAGAATACAAGTAGTGAAATAAAAACATTCCCTCTGTGTGTTAGATCCTTTTTTATCAACTCACATTGTTTTCTTTATGTTGTTGTAGGATGAGGAATATGGTTAAATCATATGATTATTACAGTACTGTACCTGTATGATCATTTCAGGAGTTCCTGATATAAATAGTCTCTTGTCCAACCTCACTTCCTGATATAAAGTCTCTTGTCCAACCTCACTTCTTCTTTTTATAGTCATTATGCACCAACACAAAACCCTATTGAAACATCTGTATCATAACTAGCTGCATCCAGAATCTTCTTTTTTTTTTTTTTCTCTTAGTCCTTCCAAGTGAAGGAAAAACTGTTTGTGTAGTATGACTGTTTGTGTAGTATGATGGAAGATAATTACATAGTGCTCAAGTTAAGTGTTTGGCTCCTGGGAGTGACAGCCAACAATATTTCTTAGCCAGGCCATGAATCTGTTGGTTGTGCTGCTTGTGTTTACAATAACTAGTATCTTCATAGGTTACCTTAGGTACTAACGTTGTTTTCCCTAAGTTATATATAGAAGATGTACTATGCGCTGTAGGGAGTGCCGGTGACAGGCTGTTTATTCATGTGAAGTGGATGGGGTTCCCTGCTCTCTTCCAGGCATTGTGAAGCAGGACCCGGTACTTCCTGATGAGCTCCTCACACCCCCTCCACCCAGAACTAAGAGCGTCATCTTTGAGGATGAGGAGAAGTCCAAGGTAAAGATGACGACAAAGGAGCCCCTTGAGTTTTGTCAAAAGCGGACATTTTGAATTCATGTCGTCTTTCCATTCCTCCACTGGAATTGTCATGTATTCCCTAACGGCCTGCTCTCCCTCTTTTACCTCACTCCTCCTGTTTCTCCCTCTTTTCCTTCCTCTTCCCTTCCTTCCTTTTGTAGATGCTGTCTCGGCTTTTGAACAGCACTCACCCTGAAGATCTAAGAGCAGCAAACAAACTCATTAAGGAAATGGTGCAGGAGGTGAGTCCCACTCTGTTTACTCCTGTCTGTGTGGTTGTGGGTTTGTTTGGGCGGGCGCCAATCAATGCATAGGCCTATTGCATTCACAACTCAGTAGATGTATTACTCGTACGCTAAGTAAACGGCAAGCACTTTATATTGTCAAAGCACTTCTAATGATTTATGGATTCAATTCTAAACTCCCTCACAATTGTGATCTACTATCCTTACAACTCCTCGTATAATTGCACTGCATATGCCTACAATAAAACAACAACCTATGCAGGCTCTGGAGTGCTCCAGCTTTTCTTTTCTGGGATAATGTTTTTATTTTTATTGCAGTGTTCTGAGTCTCTGTGTGTTCTGTTGCGGTCCTCCAGGACCAGAAGCGAATGGAGAAGGTGTCTAAGCGTGTGAACGCCATCCAGGAGGTGAAGGAGAGTGTGGGCCTGCTGACCCAGCTACTGGGAGACTATAGCAAGGAGAGCAGCTCCCAGAGCAACCAGGAACTCATCAAGGTGAGCACAGAGCAACACCGCTAGGGGTGTGTGGGTGTTTGTGTGTGTCTGTGTGCGCGCGCGCGGGCAGTGGGCTATTACTAAATGTGTTTGTGTTTGCAGGACCTATACCAGAGCTGTGAAAAGATGAGGCCTACTTTGTTCCGTTTGGCTAGTGACACGGAGGACAACGACGAGGCCTTGGGTGAGAATCTTATGTTGACGTATAGTGTGATCACATCAATACAATAGGTACTTAAAAAGGCTGAAGAGTGATGCATGCAGTTATATATGCTTATAAACAGGGTTGTAGTGGAGGGTAAATGCACATAAACGCTGTTTACGCACCGTTATATTTGTGAAATAGCTTTTACTAACATTTTCATTTAATTAATTATCGTTTACCACCTTATTACGGCGTTCCCAGCATTGCTCAGGCACGTGAAGTATGCTCCTTATGTTCGCCTGCACATACTCGATTTGCCTTGCAAGCGTGCACTGATTCATCTATCCAACAGAAAACTCAGCTCGTCCGCGTGCTTGCTATACACTGACGATGTAGAACTACCCATGCAGACAATAATTTTGAATGTGGCCAACACACTGACTTAAATTAGTCAAAATGATTCGTTTTATTTGGTTTTCAGACAATGAGGTCTGCAAGCAAATGTGATAAACTGCAAATATTAGTTTCAAGTGTAACAGTTATGTATTGTACATTAATATATTGTATCCACACTAGTGCTCTTTAGCGCTTCAAAATACTTACTGTATTTGCAGTGTAGCTCATATCAGAACTATTAATGTGAATAAAAATATTTTAATATCAACATTTTTCAAATCTTATGTTTGGTGGTGTTCAGTCCAGATAATTTTATTTTTTAGATTAATAACCTGATGAATGACCTAAACTAGGCCTAACTTTTTAGTAGACTTGCATCAAATGCAATTAATTGATACGGTTTAAAAATGTAATACGTTTTCGATTATGTTGATGAATGATTTGTCGTATCAAAATTATCCGGATAAATTAATAGTTTATCCACCTTTTTGTTTACCACTACATCACTGATTTAAAACGTGTTATGTAGTGTTCTGTATCAACGTATTGCATAGCTCACCACTGTGTGCATCACTGTGCTATGTCAGCTGACATCCTGCAGGCCAACGACAGCCTGACGCAGGTCATCAACCTGTACAGACAGCTGGTAAAGGGAGAAGAGGTGAACGGAGACAGCACAGCCATGCCCACACTACCAGGTGAGAGAGAGAGGACCTCTGTAGGGACACGACCTGAACCAGCTGGCAGACACACTGTTAGACACACTCACAACATGAGCACACATACACAGACTGAACCTCAGGGCATCTAGCATAATCAACCAGGTAGTTTTTTTGGTTCCATGTATTCCAGGTTAGGTGGTTAGTTCACTAGTATCAAAACATTTGATCACAAAGACTGATCTCTCCTCTCTCTCCACAGGAAGTAGCACAGCCCTCCTAGACCTGACAGGGTTGGACACATCGCCCACCGGACTGCCCTCCTACCCAGACACCCCTTCACTACAGACCCCGTCACAAGAACTGGGTATCAGCCTGCTAGATGATGAGCTCATGTCACTAGGTAAGCAGTAGTTTTAGTCAGTTCGCTAGCTTGTTTACTTTCATTAAATTGCCCACTTATTTCCCAACTTGCCATGACTCGTCCAGCTGTGGTTATGCACCATGTTCTCTCGGTTCTTGTTGACAGCCTCTTTCTGTTGTTGTATTCACTCAGGACTCAATGACACAACCCCCACTCCTCAGTCGGGAGACTGGAACTCCTTTCAGGTGAGAGAGAGTTGTCAGCAAATTACGTATGCACACACACACACACACACACACACATATTTCCCTAACCCAGTGTTTTTCTGCGCAGTGTTCTGACAGTGTAGAGCCAGTCGTCCCAGCGGGGCCTACTGCAGCAGTGTTGCTACCGGCCGTGACCCCTACCCCCCAGGCTCCATCAGGGGGGGGCCCTGCCGCTCCCCCTAAAGCCCTGGATGAGTTAGACCTGCTGGGCAAGACCCTGCTGCAGCAGTCCCTACCCCCGGGGACCCAGCACGTCAATTGGTAAACTGCAGGCCAGAGGGAAGCTGCTAATCTGTAACAAAAACCATCTGTATTTTCTTTTAAAAAGCTGACCCCTTTCTCTCACAGGGATAAGCTGCAGCCACAGTCCAGACCCACCCTGCGAGACCTCCAGACCAAGTCCAGTACCAACACTACTAGCACCACCACCCCCAGCCCCATCCTGGCCTTCCCCTCGGAGCAGCCTGGGTCTCTCCTAGACTCCCTACCCAGCCTCGGGCTTCCTATCCCAGCCCCCCAGAACGACATCTCCCTAGCTAACGTGACTGTGCCCCTGGAATCAATCAAGCCCAGTAAGCCAATTGTCTGATCAATCTGTATAACTGTATGGTTGTTTTGAACGTTAGCCATTACCTGTGTCTCAACATGTCTCCGTGGTAATGGCTGGGTATGAACTAACGCGAACCCTCTGTCTGTCTGTCTGTCTGTGTCTCTGTCTGTCTGTCTTCTAGGTAGCTTGTTACCAGTGACTGTATTTGACAAGCACAGTTTGCGGGTGCTGTTTCACTTTGCCCGTGATTCTCCTCCCTCTCGTCCTGACGTGCTGGTAGTGATCATCTCCATGTTATCCTCCGCCCCCATGCCAGTCACCAACATCCGCTTCCAGTCTGCAGTACCCAAGGTTGGTCCTGTCTCTTCTCTGTCATCTCTCTCTCATTTTTCTTAGTGATCCATCTTATATCGCTGTTATCTGTTTGTCCCTCATTTCTCCTCTGTCTGATTAGATGGTTGTGTTCTGTGGTGACCATGTGCACTGTGTTGTGACTGTAGTTTGATGATTAGATGGTTGTGTTCTGTGGTGACCATGTGCACTGTGTTGTGACTGTAGTTTGATGATTAGATGGTTGTGTTCTGTGGTGACCATGTGCACTGTGTTGTGACTGTAGTTTGATGATTAGATGGTTGTGTTCTGTGGTGACCATGTGCACTGTGTTGTGACTGTAGTTTGATGATTAGATGGTTGTGTTCTGTGGTGACCATGTGCACTGTGTTGTGACTGTAGTTTGATGATTAGATGGTTGTGTTCTGTGGTGACCATGTGCACTGTGTTGTGACTGTAGTTTGATGATTAGATGGTTGTGTTCTGTGGTGACCATGTGCACTGTGTTGTGACTGTAGTTTGAGTGTAATGTGTTTCCTCTGTCTGTTTCTAGGTGATGAAGGTGAAGCTACAGCCTCCTTCAGGCACTGAGCTTCCAGCCTTCAATCCTATCCTACCCCCCGCCGCCATCACACAGGTCCTACTGCTGGCCAATCCTCACAAGGTACCACACACACTAACACAGAGACTCCTCCTGCCTGCTTTCTAAGGTGTTTAACATATGCTTATTAAAAAAAACAGCCAGCATCTCCTTTGTAGTTGTGAAACACCCAGAAACTTAAACACGTGCAAGCAGAAAGCATGTTCATTTGGGACTTGTCCCTGTTCCTGGTGTAGCCTAACATGGTTCTGTTCTTTCTTTCTTTCAGGAGATGGTCCGGTTGCGATACAAGCTCACATTCGACCTGGGAGAAGAATCACACGACGAATCCGGCGATGTAGAACAGTTCCCCCCTCCAGACACCTGGGGGAACCTTTAGTGGGACGGATCAACTTTCTGTCACCTGATCCGCTGCTTCCCTTAGGTGTAGGTGGAAGGTCCTCCCAAGCACTGGTCCAGGGAAAGATGGCATTTTTACATTGTGAGGGTTACGGATTGGATTTGGGCAGGGAAATCTGATCTTTGGGATCGGTTTCTTAAGGGTCGCACCAGATGTGCGCTGTTGACATCTTAACTGCTGACTCTTTTTTTTTGCGTAATTCTACATGTAAAATCGGTTTGCACTCAGTTTGCAAATTACGCCCAGTACTTTATTCAGAGGTGCCAAGTACTCTCGTCAGGCAAACGCTATTGATGTGTCCGAGCCCTTATGTCTTCCCATGTGTAATGGATTGAATATGGGAAGGGAAAGCTGATCTTAGATCAGTTGTTTGGGGTCAGTTTTGCTCTCATGTCTTCCCATATGTCCCATCCATGATCCACCACCCTATGTCGTCTTTTTTTTTTTTTTTTTTTCCATACTCCATTTTGTGTTTTCTTCATTCCATTGACTATACTACAATCAGCCCTTAGTCTCCAATGCATTACTGTATAATAACCACCTTACGTGATTTGTCCAAAACAAATGTCAAATCATTGCATTGAGTTCTGAGGGAACAAGTCGAAGCCTTTTAAACTGAATGTGTTTGGGACTGTGTTTCTGTCTGCCTGATTATTCTGCACAAAATATAACACTCAAATAGTCTAGTCTGAAAGTATTGTATAATTGTCTTGATTTTATTATTATTTGTACAGTGTTATACCAGTTGGATCTGTGAGTGTGTTATGATGTGATGACGAGTTGGCAACAGGTGTCTTAAAGCTTTGACGTATTTCCTGTCATCTTCTGTGAAGGAATATCCACTCTATGGCGCTTTTGTTCATTCTGTTGAAATCACATGATCATATAATTTTCTTATGTTTTGATTTAAACAATTTGTTTTGCTTCATCACTCTAAACTATGTCATAGTTCCTATTTTTCATTTCCGTTGAAGTGATTTTATTTCATTACTTGATACACATCCGAACTTGCATGCACTTCCTGTTTCTTGTTTTGCACATGACTATGATTTCATAATTTGCTGTCCTCTCTGTTCTACCTTCAGCTGTTGACACAGATCCAAAGGGAGAGGCGTTAGTTCAGTGCTGAGTCGTCAATGCTGACACCCTGTTGAAATCTGCCGTATGTGCCTAAAGCTGAGAGTTTGTTCTTTCTGGATCTTTGTATTTAATATTTTTACCTTCCATGTACATACAAATTTAAATTAGTTTGTCAATTTTCTTCCTGTTTGTTTCAGAGTCGGATTACTGCTTTTCTTATCATGAGATCCGGTTCTACTTCTTTTGGTGTGAGATGTGAAACGAAAAGGGATATGGTCATTGATGATGCGTCCGTTCAATCTAGGGGTGGCCAATCACATCCGCAAAGGAATGGTGGGGGCGGAAGCTTTTGCTCCAGCCAAGTAGTACCACCTGATTCAACCAATACAATTATTTATTAAAGACAAAGATTATCATGTTGGTGCTTGGCTAGAAGTAAAGCCTGCACCCCCACCAGTCCATTGCAGGTACAGTCGTCCACCCCTGGTCCAACCATGTAGCAGCTGCATCTCACGTCACTCTGCAGCTCCCCTCCACATTCCACCCCCCTGCCTTTTCCCTAGCCTGGTCCCAGATCGGTTTGTGCAGTCTTTCCAACTCAATGACCATAGGAGCTGGTAAAAAGAGCACAAACAGATCTGGGACTCAGGCTCTCTCTCTTCCCTGCTCTGACTTTGTAATTAATAAGAATGGTTCTTCAATGATGTACATTTGCCAAAAAATAATTGTAAAAAGCAAATATTGAGGGGGGGAATCGTGAGAATGTAGTGCAAATATGTATTTAAGGGAAATAAAGTTATTCTTATTCTTGGGGGTTTAAACTGACTTTTGTGAATTGGTGGTTGTCAATGAACTTTCACTCATGCGTATCTATCCTGTACTGCATACAACAATTACAAGGATTTAGTGTTGGATTTCAAAAACTTTATTGAGATCCTGTGAAATAAAGCAATGTATAAAAAGAACATACAAGTATAAACGACCTCTTACCAATAAATGTTGATTAAACATTCACAAAGCAACACTTACTATGCTGACTTATGACATGATGTGTCTATGATTCTCATTCCCACATTCTCCTGGTATAGTTTTGATAAGAATCTGAAGAATATGGTATAGCCATACAGCTTATGTAGTTTATAGAAAAGCTGTGTGGTTTCAAATTAATATACATTTTCAGGAAAGGATAATAGTTAGAGAATGATAATGCAACATTCACTTCCCCAAAAAACAGTTAAGAGAAATAGTAAACATGGTCGGATGACAAACAAAATCACAGTTGAGTTCTACAAAACAAAATCACATTTTAGCTTTTGTTGCTCACTGAAGGACTAGAACCTCACCGTTTAGAGTAAATCGCAAATATCAACTTCTGTCGCGCCAATTAATACCAAAAGGGTCACCGCTTTAGATTCACAAAATACCATAATCTGGCCTACTCTGGAATACATGAAAAGTGAGAAAAAGTGTATCACACATTCATGAGCACATCTTTTCAGACGTAGGCAGAATCATATCGCGAAACAAAGTACAAAAGTATGTAGCTATATGTTAGCACTTTAAGTCTCTCGACTTTTGCCTTCTCACCATAGTAGGTGAGGGCAGGACGGCACCTCTAAACACACTTTCAGAGGAGTAACATGTTACAGTTACACACTGATAAACACTAGTGTTTGAGGTACCATGGTGGTATAGTAATTCTACTTCCTGGGTGGGGGTGTAGGAGGAGGAGGCGGGGGAGCAAAGGTGTATGGAGGCTGCCCTATGAAGCCCATGAGAGGGGGCTGTGGTGGAGCCATCAGCTGGGCCATGAGGGGCTTGGGCCCTGCTGGAGGTGGAAGGGCTGGACCAAACACACCCTGGGGCTGACTGGACTGATTCTGGCCCCCACCACTACTACCACTACTACTACTACCCCCAGGGGCCCCATTAGCTGCCCCCCCAGCCCTGGAGCTGTACTGGGTACCTCCACCACCACCATAGCTCTGGTACTGGTTGGCCCCCCCAGAGCCGTAACTCCCCCGGCGGTCCCTGTAGGAGGAAGAGGAGGACCTGGTGTCTCCGTCCCGACCCCCGCCACTGCGCCCACGGTTGTCTGGCTTGTTGCCCCCACTGACGGAGCGCATCCGACGCTCACACACGTCCTGGAACATCATGTTGGGGTTGTTGGCACTGGAGCCCCCGCCACGGTAACGCATCCTGCCACCTTGAGAAGAACATACACATAGGAGGATTAGAATGTTGTATAATATAAACTAAAACATTTTAGTATAAGAATGTCAAACGTCACTGGTTACACAGAACAGCTTATGTTTGGATTTGAGACGGTGAAGGTGATAGAATAGAATTTAAAAAAAAAAATCAGTCTTACCCCTTCCTCAATATCTGAGCCAGCATAGCATGGTTCAGGTTGGCCCTATAGTGTGAATCAAGCATAGGTGTAATCAAGCCAGTCTCACCCCCTCCTCCCCCATGTCCAGAGTTAACCAGCTGCAGCAGTTTGGGATTGATGGCCTGCCGGGCCTCCTCCAGGACTCGGACCAGGTCCCTGGCCTGGCGTAGGTTCCCCGGGGTAAAGAAGGTGTATGCCGTGCCCTTGTTGGTGCTGCGGGCTGTACGGCCGATCCTGTGCACGTAATCCTCAGACGAGTTGGGGTAGTCGTAGTTGATGACAAACTTGATATCCTCCACGTCTTTGGGGGAAAAGTGGTTTTGAGTAAAGGGAGAGGAAGGTGAGGAGGGAGAGGAAGGAAAGATGGGAGAGAGGAGGGAGAGATGGGTGAGGAAGGAGAGGTGTGGGTTTGAGGGATTTGTATACGGTGGGAAAGAAGACAGATGGTATTCAAACAATGCCAACGCTATGAGAGAAAGGTATATGATTATTTAGAATTCCATATTGTATAAATATTGATTACCACTTACCTGTCCAATAATAACATAAGAAGAAATATACATCTATTCAAACTGAAGTAGAATAAAAGTTTTAATTCTTGAAGTAAAACCTAGGAATGTTTTTCAGCTTTGGGTCAGAATATCTTGACTGGAGAGGCCTAGAGGGTTAGTGGTAAACCCCATAAGAATGTAACAAGAGACTGCTACTACTTATACAGCATTAGGATGGCTTCAGTAGAGTTGATGAGGTGACATTTTCTCTGTCTGGGCCTTCACCAATGCACAGTTTATCTTCCATAATAGTACAACTATCATTCACAACATTTAGTTCTACCATGGTAACATGTTCTCTGCTGAGAAATGGTATGAGTATGGGGAAATGAGTGACAGTATACTGTCAATATGATCAGACCGGAAGAATAAAAAGTTTTTCCAATGTTTCTTTTAAATTTGGATGTTCAAATGACAGTAGAAGGACAAAGAAGTCTGTTTCTCATTACAGAAGCTCTGACAACACTGCTGGGTAGATCCGAATTCAAGATGGCTCCTTGGACCTTTTCCCTCTGTTTTCCATGTTAACAGAGGGAGGCCATTTTACTGCTCACAGAACCTGCCATACCTTAATATATTTCCACCACGAGAAAATGTGACGGAGTAAATGTTGGAGGACAGAGTTCAACACAATTCCTTCAACAAATACCTGTCTGTGACCTTTCAATATGGATCGATGAAATTAATGAGTTGATGCGACTGGGGAGGTCATGGAAGGTGTGGAAGGAAAGGGGGTGTTGAGGTACTTACCCCTTTCGAGTTGTTTTACAAGGGTAGTCAGTCACCCCCTGTCCTGTCCTGATCAGCCCTGGTTCGCTTGGAGGCGCTGGGGGGGAGGGAGAGAGGAGGGGGCCAAAACTAGCCCCCCGTTTCCCCCTCACCCTTCGCATACACCAGCAACATCGGCCGGGAGCAGAACCGTTAACCCCCCAACGGCCGGTTCTGTTGCTCTCTCGCCAAGTTGCAGGACCTCCGCAAATCTGCCAGGACTCGATCCAGCCGAGCTCCTAACTCTCCCTGTCTGTCTGCCTTTTGGACGGACGGACGGAGGGACAGACAGACAGGCACCTCAGGTTGATCCCAAGGAGAGCTCGCTGGAATCATATACCCTCAGTCTATGATGGGGGTCTATGGGGGTGTTTAGGAACCAGATAATAATATACCCTCAGTCTATTGTGGGGGTCTATTAGGAACCAGAGAAGGTGGAGAATGGAAGGGGGAGGTGTATCCTTCTGATAACTAGCCAAGCCACTAGCTAGCTGCTAACGTGACTGAGGACAGCCCCAGTACAGTTTGACACCAGCATGTGCTGGAGCTGCCTTGTGCTGCACAACCCTGAGAAAAAAAAGAACAAAGACACAGTCATAGGTAGCTTGGCAACGCCAACATGTCTACTTCCTCTTCTCAGTTCCAGGTTTAACCTATTTAGTTAGGGAGGTGGAATATGGCACTACTGTACAAGTTTCAGAGTGGACTTGGGGAGAACTGACCGTTGATTTCACTTATAGACACCCCTAAAACACACCCTACCTAGAAAATACCTGTAGCAAAAAAATACTACAGTACTGTGAATGATGTAAACATTTCTCGAGGAATAATCAAATGGGGGGGACATCTGCCCCTCAACACACCCCCATTCAGGCAGCGTGCCAGAGAGCCCCGGTCGAAGGAAGCGTTGGACTGCAGTAACAAGAAACAGACTGTAAAACATTGGGGAGTTGAAGGCCTGGGGGATTGTGAGGCTACTGACGCTCATACTGTCATTTAAAAAGTAATTTACAGAGGTCATGCTGTAGAAAGATTTTATGTTGTTGTTTAGATAGCTAGATAGCTATATAGCTAGGTAGATAGGTAGATTTACAGGTTCAATAACACCGCTATTACATGTTTGCAGACAAATGTATTATTATTTTTTGTAGTAAATCTTAAACCTGGAAAAGGGGATGGGAAATTAGGCAACAACAAAAATCACATTTATTCATTTTGTGTATGTTTTTCTCTGAACATATTTTGTTTCTGTGTGTTGGAGAGTGTGTATATGTTTTGAATCTGTATGTTGAGCTCTGTAGGAGAGTAAGTGTGCATGTGTGTATATATTCAATGTTGAGCAGACATACCCAGACCACGAGACGCCACATCAGTGGCGATGAGGATAGGAGCTTTGCCGCTACGGAATTCTGAAAGTTCAGACAAAATCGAAGAAGATGTCAGGCAGAAGACCGAAATAGGAAACAATACTGAAGAAAAAGCAGAAAACATAAAGCACAGTGAAACGCAGGAGGGTGAAACACAGAAGGGTGAAACGCAGGAGGGTGAAACACAGAAGGGTGAAACGCAGGAGGCCTTTTGCCTTTCGGTAGGCCGTCATTGTAACTAAGAATTTGTCCTTAACTGACTTACCTAGTTAAATAAAGGTTAAATAAATAATTAAATAAATGCATTTAAAAAACACATTTCACCAAAGCCAGACTAAAGCAAGGCACCCAAATGTAAACATGGCTGTTGGAATGTGACCTACCTGTCAGAACCCAGTCTCTCTCTGGCTGACTCTTGTCTCCATGGATACACATGGCTGGCCACCTAGAAAACACACCACAACAATGTTGCCATGAGACAGACAGCTGAGAAGGGCGTGATAAGAAAGGCAGTTATATGAACAGTTAGATGATTTCTCTACACTCTTATCAGAATAAGTAGCCCAACACACTCCATTTGAAACCAAAACTGCCTCTTGTTTTGCATAGTCAGTATCGTGGCTTTGAAAGAGGACTTTAAACCAATTTCTGCTTTCTGTGCGTTCCCTCCATCTCTCTCTGTCTCACCCATCTCTTCTCATCCTGCGGGTGAGCTCGTCACAGCGCTTCTTTGTCTCCACAAAGATGATGGTCTTGTTCTCCTTCTCTGCCATGATCTCTTCCATCAGCTGGAGCAGCCTGACATCAACAAAAAGACAGAGGAAAGATATTAAGAAAACATCCCTCATCACCGCAATCCCAGGACTGCTATTCTCTCACGTTACAAAAACCTAGCGTCATGCACTCTGTTCCAGTCTTTCATAACCAACAATAGATCGAAAGGCTGAATACTTTAAACTAAGTTGGTTTTATTCCTTCCAGATCACTGATGAACATAACTAGAGATTGGTCTTGTCCGCTGGCGGAAGACCTCACTAACTTGTTGTCCTTCTCGTTCTCCATGCAGACGTCTACTATCTGCAGGATGTTGTGGTTGGCGCTGAGCTCCAGAGCTCCAACGTTGATCTGGACAGCATCCCGCAGGAAGTCCTCTGCCAGCTGACGCACGTCCTTGGGCCAGGTGGCACTCCACATCAGAGTCTGGCGGTCCGGCTGGGGCACAGGGAGAGAACGGTAATATTCCTCCTCAGAGGACAATACACTATTACTCTATTCTAAATCAAATCGAATGTTATTGGTCACATTCACGTGTTTAGCAGATGTTATTGCGGGTGCAGCGAAATGCTTGTGCTTCTAGCTCTGACAGTGCAGTAATATCTAACAAGTTAATATCTAACCGTTTCACAAAATATACATAAAGTAAGGAATGAAGCGCCATTGGACTAACATACAGTAGCATAGTATAGTATATTCATATGAGATGAGTGATGCAAGATATGTAAACATAATTAAAGTGACTAAGATACCGTAGAATAGTATAGAATACAGTATATACACTACCGTTCAAAAGTTTGTGGTCACTTAGAAATGTCCTTGTTTTTGAAAGAAAAGCAAATGATTTGTCCATTAAAATAACATCAAATTGATCAGAAATACAGTGTAGACATTGTTAATGTTGTAAATGACTATTGTAGCTGGAAACAGCAGATTTTTAATGGAATATCTACATAGACGTACATATGCCCATTATCAGCAACCATCACTCCAGTGTTCTAATGTCATGTTGTGTTATCTAATCCTAGTTTATCATTTTAAAAGGCTAATTGATCATTAGAAAACTATTTTGCAATTATGTTAGCACAACTGATAACTGTTGTGCTGATTAAAGAAGCAATAAATCTTCTTTCAAAAACAAGGAAATTTGTAAGTGACCCCAAACTTTTGAACGGTAGTGTACATATGAGATGAGTAATGCAAGATATGTAAACATTATTAAAGTGTCTAGTGTTCCATTTCGTAAAGTGGCCAGTGATTTCTAGTCTATGTCTATAGGCAGCAGCCTCTAATGTGCTAGTGATGGCTGTTAAACAGTCTGATGGCCTTGAGATGTTTTTCAGCTGTTTTTCAGTTTCTCGGTCCCAGCTTTGATGCACCTGTACTGACCTATAACATGAGTATCTAGTTATTTATGATGGATGAATATTATCTCAACTGTCAGGCAGGTAGGCAGGCAAACAGACAGGTAGATAGGATATACAGTACAGACAGACAGACATTGCCTAATGCCAGGAGATGTGTGTGCGGTTTGCTAAGTATGGCACGTGTCTGGCTTACCCTGATCTGGTCCACGATCTTGCGTATCTGTGGTTCGAAGCCCATGTCCAGCATGCGGTCAGCCTCGTCCAGCACCAGGTAGGTGCAGCGCCGCAGGTTGGTCTTCCCCGCCTCCAGGAAGTCAATGAGACGCCCTGGGGTGGCGATGCAGATCTCTGTACCTGTGTGGACATAGGATGCAAAGTGTCACAGTTTCAAAAGAGACGCAAATGCGTCAGAAGAGACCAATTACGAGATGACTTCCAATACTTGCAACTTTTACAAATCTTAATATCAGTGACTGAAAGGGAAGTACAGGAAATTAAGATAAGCTGGGGCCGGGTGCTAATTAGGTTTTAGATAATCAGAAGAGGAGAGGTCTTGTCTCTAGTAGGCATAAACAATATAAGTAAGTAAGTAACTTGTAACAGCATTTAATTAAACCTGCATCTCCTCACCTCTCTCCAGGTCACGTATCTGCGGTCCCTTGGGTGCTCCTCCGTAGACACAGGTACTCTTGATGCGGGAGGTCTTGCCGTAATCATGAGCCACCTGCTGCACCTGCTGGGCCAACTCTCTGGTCGGGGCCAGGACCAGGCACTGAGGAGAGAGAGAGATCAATAGATAAAACCTTCAATAACACATGATATACAGCTACAGCATACCAAAGGTAGGTCTAAGTACAGCGGAGATAAGTTAAGTACGCCGTAGAAAAGAGTCAAAACAGGCTGGTCTCACAGACCTGAAATATATGAATAAGCCACAGTGTGCAGCTTCCAGTTGTTTACTCACAATAGGTCCGTCTCCCCTCTCTAGATAGGGCTGATGGTTGATGTGCACAACGGCAGGAAGTAGATACTGCAAGAAAAGGTACCAAACAGTACAATGAGTTCATGAGGTCTATGTACCAGTCTGACAGTCCAGGGAGGTTAGTCCTCATGTGTCAATATGTCTTTGTGTGTTGCAGCTGTCAATGTTCCTCTGGGAGTTTGTGTTTCTATACTGCAGCTGTTGGTGCTTGTTCTTGTGTCTGTGTCTGTGTGTGACAGAAAGAAAGACAGAGAGACAGAGATGTTGCAGCTGTTGGTACTGTGCGTGTCGTTGGATTATCATCGAGTCCTTACTGCCAAGGTCTTGCCGGAGCCGGTCTGAGCAATGCCCACCATGTCCCTACCACTCAGGGCCAGAGGGAAGCCCTGTGCCTGGATGGATGTGGGCTCCTTGAAGTCCTGACTCAGTAGCACATCCATCACATCCTCTGTCAGAGATAAACAGGAACAGTTAGCTATAGCCCAGGGGTGGGCAAACATTTTGGCTCGAGGGCCGCATTGGGATTTAGGAATTCAACGGAAGGCCGCACAGATTTATTTTGGAACTAATTTTGTCCAAATCAATTTGCAGCCCATTATGATTTATACATCCTTTGTATCTAGTATTTGATGTTCAGGAGTGTTATTTTTTTTTTACCCAATAATTTGTCCGCACTAACCCCCCCCCAATAGCCTATGGGGTTAGTGTTTTGTAAGCTTGGGCTGTGTTCCAAAAACTTTAAAATGGGTTCAACTTCCTTTTATCATATCTTTACCTTCATGACTCCTGACAGGTGAAGGGACAGGTTATGATATAGGCTCGACAAGTGTCAACGGGGCTCTATTGTTGTCTACTTACGGGGAAACTGTGCATGGTGGAAGCTGGTGATGGCCCTGGGACAGCCAGTGCCACTGATTGTGATCTCCTTCCTCCTGCGGAACTCATCTATTTCATACTGCAGACACAGACAACAGAGAATCAACAGGCTCAACAGACACACTATGGACAGCATCCTTCTAAGGACATTTTTATTTATTGATTTTGTGTGTGTGTGTGTGTGTGTGTTTGTGTGTGTGTGTGTGTGTGTGTACCTGACTCATTCGCTGGAGCTCTGGGTGCTCGTTGTAGAAGTTCTTCTCAAACTTGGGCAGCTCGTCCAGATCCCACTTCTTCTTCCGAAGGCGTTCTCCAGGGTTCCCAAACTTCTTCATAGGGGGAGGGCAGCCCCAGCTACTGGACCCAAACCGAGGCCTAATAGGACAGGCAGGGAGAGGAGTGATGAAAAAGAGGATAAATGAGCCATCATAGTGTCACTGCAACATAGACACTAAATAGGTCCCTGGCCATTTTAATCTATTTTCAGGTAGCGCACTTTTCACTGTGTGGTGTGGGGCCCCACTTATAACTATGTTGCAAGCAAGTAGAGTTGTTAATCATGCACGAACTAGAGTTGACAGGGCGCGTGCAACATGTCTGAGACGCCCGTGCACGTAGACATTCAGCAAGATAGTTGTGGTTCAACGAACGTCAAACAGCATTCCAAGATTGCCGCGTATCATATAAAAAACACACTTTTGACACATATGTCTTATATGGCTATAGAAATATTTCACATGCCGAAGAAAATATCTGCTTACCCTCTGTCTCGTCCACGGTCTCTATCTCGGTCTCCATGCGACGAACTCCCTCTCATGTTGTCAATAAATTATTGCTTGTTGAAATATTTGAGAGTTGCACGGTGTTGTGCAGTCTGAATATTATAACTATAATGTTAAAAGGAAAGTGCAATAAAGTTTTTAAAAATACATCACTTACTTACAAACGCAACTGAAAATGTAAGACGAACCCTGAAATTATGAAACAAGCCAAAACATAATGTTGTTTTGCAGTTGCTTCTTCTGCTACACGTGACGTCAAACAGTCACTCCCTCCTTGTGGACGTAAGGGTTTTGGTCGTAACTCCACATAAACAACATGCACGTTTCGTAGGAAAGGAGCGTAGAGAAAATTGGGAATATGCGTAGCCTACATTTAAAGGTTCGGTCCAAACACTTAAAAGACAAACCCTATCCCCTCAGCCCTCAAATTAAGTGGACACTTCTGACGAGTGTACACTTGCAGGGCAAGGGAGGAAGGAATGGTTTTTAAATGGACTTGTATTGCCCGGAAATTCGTCACTCGTTCATCCCGCGATGATTGTGTTTTCAGCCAATGGTAACTTGTGTATGCTTTATTTGCTCTACAGTCAATTATGATAGCATATTTATTTACATTAACTATATAATTATTAATATATGCCCACTGTGTGATAGCTAGCAAATTAATTAGCTATCTAACGTTAGCCTGCATAGCTGGAACTTCTGAAGAAGGAACATGTTTTACTTCTACATTTTCCAAAAACGAACCAAACAAAACATCATTACTTTTACGAGACGTGTTTGTGCCGCCATGTGCATTAGTGGCACAATATCTAACTTATTTGCATTACTTTTTACTTACACTTGTATGTTGACTTCTCCATTGATGTTGTTTTAAAGTTTTCACTGACTTTTCTTAGCGGATATACAATCGTCGCGAATTGAATTATGGGGAGTTTCAGGCCCTGGAGTGAACATAATTGTACACTCGCAAACTATACAAAAAACTAGGGCAGAGAGGCTTAAGTTGCAAACTTCCCTTGCTTGACTAGTCATATGGACTGCCCACCAAGAAGGCGACGGGGGTTCCCCCAAGGGCATAAGGCGAGGGTAAGTGGACGAGGGTGTGTCTTTAAATGTTTGGACCGCAACCAAAATATCTAGTGTTCATGCACTAATAATACTCGTGAACAGTTGGTGGCAGTAATACTTATTGTGTCAATGAATTACATTCTTGAGGAGAAAGCCTACCAAAGAAGAAGAACATGGATCTAGGAAGTGCACGCTAGCTAGCCGTCTATCTTGTATAATAAATCTAGTTTTCATGTTTCGGGACGATAAATGTGACATTATATTAGGTAGATTTATATTATAGAAAGAAATGCCTCTGCTAATACAAAATAGAAGAATCGAACGACCAGGTTCGACAGTCGATTTGTTCGCCAGATATCCGCATTTACAGGTGAGCTGACTAGGTTAGTTAGACAACCAAACTAGCAGATGCCATGTCGTAAGCAAGTCGTTCTTGTTTGAATTAATCATCGTTAAGTAACATATCACTCGCTTTTCATGTTATATTGACGTTTTACGCCATTATTATTTCATACCATAGGAAAACGCCCGAGTATTTCGGTCTAAGCCGGTTGTAGATGTCGACCCAAAGTGCCTCCTATACATACAGCAAAGAGAGTTTGCAGCCACAACACCAGCGGACAGTGAGTATAAACCTATAGTTAAATCAGCCTAGCTTAACGTAGTATATTGTTGTGTCCATAGTCTACCACTATACTGATAAATTGTAGCTAAAAATCCCCAGCACATTATCCACGACCATGACGAAATGTGTCCCTGTTTCCCCAGACTCTGTCGCCGTCCTCGGTTCTGATGACGCAACCACCTGCCACATAGTTCTGGTGCGACACACAGGTACTATAGTTCTCCATTTTAATGTATGTTTGTAGATATGAGCTTCTTAGTGTCTGCATTTGTACCGTCTTGTAGGAAGTGGCGCTGCTTGCCTTGCTCACTGTGATGGCTCCAGCACGTGGAGTGAGGTTCCCCTCATTGTCAAAGCTGTCACATCTCTGAGCAAGGACCCTGCCAAGGAGGGCAGGTAAGAGATAACACCAGCACACACACACACACACACACACACACGTAATTGGCCCCTTGCTTCTTTTCCTTCAGGCTGGAGCTCCACCTCGTTGGGGGATTTAATGATGAGTCCAAGACGTCCCACAAACTCAGCCTTAGCCTGTTGTGTACGTGAAGCTCCTTCTCTTCCCTCCTGTTTGAATGCAACTGTCATAGTAGCAACCCCATTGTCAGGCTGCGTAGGGAAACTACAACCCTTCTATTGTGTTTTGCAGCGGCCTTCCAGAGACAGAAAGAGGATATTCACCTCGAGACCTGCTGCATCACAGGTACATGTTTACACTACTGTCTGATTATTAGACTGTTATATTCTCTCTCAGCCTGTGTTTTTCTGCCATGTTAGGGCGGCTGCCATGTTAGCACGGTGGCCATGTTAGAACGGGTGCCATGTTAGCTACCATGTTAGCACTGTGGCCATGTTAGGAAGGCTTCCTTTATTCTCAACATTTTGGTGATGTAACAATACCAGAGTGCCTCTGACGATTCCCTATGAAATGACCGGCTGTAAACAAGCAAAACAGGGCAGCGAATTTAAGACGTTTTTATTAATTAGCATTCAGGGTAATGTGTATCCAAGTCTGTACTGTGTTGTGGTGTCATATCTGCTATCTGTGGACATCTTCATAGGTTTAGCAAACTATCCAAAATAAACAGCACAACGTGGAAGCGTCAGTTATCACTTAGCAACGGCTATGGAGAAGAAAGTGGTGGTCTTGGAACGTTAAGACAGAAACTGCATTGGCCCAATTCTCTAAATATCTGACTGTGCCCCTACCTATCTCAAGCCTCTTTCTCTTTTTGTCCGCTTGCAGAGATGAATGACATCTTAGTGGACAGAGCGCACAGACCGGCGGTGTATGGAATAGGTACTGTATCTACACTGCAAATCAATTCACCTTTGTGTAGCTCACAGTCTATAGTATGGCATTGACTGTGTGTTGCGACTGTGTGTCTGCAGGTGTAAATATGAAAACAGGTGAGGTGTTCCCCGCCTCGTTCCCTAACAAAGGACCCGCAGAGGAGCTGCGATCAGCACGGACCTTCACTGGGGGCCAGGTAGAGACTTCCGCATAGATATAGAACCTTAGATAGGCTGATGTCATAGAGCCATTATGCATCAGATTAGAATTCCTGTCTACTGATATATTGTCTATGCTCTTGCGCTTCATCTCTGACACTACATGAAGGATTGATCTAAAGAAAGATGACACATTGAATGGCTTTGTGGAGTGTCTGGATAGAACCCACAGGTGAGTTGCTAGCTACACTTCATCAGACGGCCATAATTATAACATTGTAATTATATCTCCACAGATGGCTGATATTTATGACTCGAACAAAGGAGTAGTGAAGATAGGCCCATGTAAGTGGTCCCCGAATCTGGATATTTCCTTCTGGCTGTCGCAAGACGATGACACCATCTTAAAGGTAAGGTGTAAGGAAATAATACATGACTAAAATTTATCCTCTAATCACTAGAACATCAAATCAACAATGCAAATAGTCCGGGTAGCCTCTTGATTAGCAAGCACAATTGCTTAGGCGCCCATAAAACGGTTGCCTTGACTCCCGGCGCCACCTTCTGTCTTTAGTTGTATGTCTCTTTAAAACCTTATTGACAACATCTAGTGTGTTATAGTCCTGTTTCTGTCAACACTGATACAATGAATGTTGCATAGTATGTTATCAGTATACACACTGTGATATGTTACTCCCTCTGGGTTTTTTTCCCCGACCAGTACCTATCCACGTCCCCTACGGCTGAGCCACCGCACTTTGTCCAGCATGTCAAGTCCACCATCCAGTTCCTCCTGGAGCACCCCAGTTCAGACAGCGTCTTCCCTGGAGGACAGCCCCAGCAATACCGCAGGACAGAGCAGGGGGACTGGGAGAACGTTACCCAGACATAAAAGGCTTGAGTCTCTTCTCCAACCCCCTTCACTTTGACTTTTCATGGAATCTGTCCGGAAATGAAATCACTCCTTAACTTCTGGAAGACAAGACAAGACAAGACACTGTGATCCTCCTCCTTACGCCATTGTGGGCCACACGGCTGTTTTTGTTTTTGTTATTGTTTGTTTTAATCTGTGGTGGCTATGTACCGTACAGAGCTATCTGGATTGAACCCCAGTGCAATTGTATTTTACTTGACATTTTTCTTTTTTGTGTGTATTTTGTATTTTTATATACATTTTAAAACAACCATACAGACAAAACAAATGTCTGCTCTGGCTCGGGCCAGTGTGCGCTCGCCCCCACCCGCCCTGAGACCCCGGCAAGGCAAGGGCCAGCCCCTAGCCCTACCCAAGTATGCCCTGGGCGGGCATGGAAGCGAGCGCACTCATAACTACCAGGACCAGCACACACCGCTCACAGCATGTAACTACCAGGAACAGCACACACCGCTCACAGCATGAAGCCAAACCGCAAAACATAAATAACGAAAAGCAAAACATACAATTATCCCACCCCTGATTGGAGGACCTCAAACATTTACTCTGAACATTTGTGTATATACTTACTTCAACACTCATCAATTCCACCCTTCAGATCAACCCATATTTCCCAATAAATCATCTTTCTAACATTTCCTCTCGCAATACATCCTTCCATTCTCCCATGGTGACTCGCTAGGGACTTGAACCTCCTCATCTGCAACATTTCTGCAGAAATTATTATTATTTAGTTTACCAGGACTTTTTCACTATATAGTGCAGTCCAATAGTTTTGACAAGGGCCCATAGGACTCTGGTCAAAAGTAGTGCACTATGTAGGGAATGGGCTGCCATTTGGGACACGTGCTATCTCTCTTTCTGTTACTGATGGTTGTTGTTGGGATGTTTTTATTCTTGTGTGGGCGAATGTCTGCACCCACGCGGCCTGTTGGATTGCACAATGTGTTCATCTGAGTCCTACTATGTTATTATCTGGTGTAGTCATGTTACCCAGTAGCTGTAGATGTACTCTGAGTGGACATAACATTAAGAACACCTTCCTAATATTGTTTCACCCCCTTTTTCCCTCAACAATGGCTGCTTGCTGCTTCTTTGTAGCATTTTAGCTAGGCAGGTTAGGATAATTCACCTAGCAAGTTAGGAGAATGAACGTAACCATTTAGAATAATTAACGTGGCAGGTTAGGATAACTAAACTAGCATATAATGAGGTTAAGGAAATGGTTAGGGTTAGCTAAAATGTTACAAGGAAGCAGCCACGCAAAACGTCTCGAGTGGCAACCAATCTGGCCAATTAGCTGTTAGGTTTTCATACACTCACTTATGTTGATCCTCCCACTTATTTAGTAACTCCCACTTTCAAACACTACATGTATGCACTTATCCGACTCAAATTTGCATCAAGGACTAATGTCTGTCACAATCTATTTTCCTCAATCTTGGACATTTTGGAAAACCTTTTAAAAACATATTCTCAAAGATAGATAGATAGATAGATAGATAGATAGGTACTTTATTGATCCCTGTGGGGAAATTACTTATTTTTTAATTATTATCTTTAGATAGTAAAATGAACCAGAAGTCCAAATAACATGGGTATATAGGCCCATTGTACATCTCTTAACTTAGTTTGTGAAAAGCTAAGGGATTGTTTAAGAGATGGCTGAGTTATTGATTAAGCAGGAAATCAAATTTTACGCATCCATTGAAATTCTTTGCAAATTCACTTCACAATGACCTATCCTTGAAACGTTTTAGGGTCATCAAAGACATTACCATAAAGATTCACTTTTTTGACTATGTAAAATATTCCAGAGAGGATGAGTTTTAGTAAGGTTGGATGTCTTGCTTTTATAGCCATGGTGATCAACTGCACTGATGAAGCAGAAGCCAAATCAAATTTTATTTGTCACATGCGCCGAATACAACAGGTGTAGACCGTCCCGTGAAATGCTTACTTACAAGCCCTTAACCAACAATGCAGTTCAACAAATAAGAGTTTAAGAAAATGTTTATTAAATAAACTTAAATAAAAAATAACACAATCAAATTACATAACAATAAAGAGGCTATATACAGGGGTTACCGGTACCAAGTCAATGTGCAGGGGTACAGGTTAGTTGAGGTAATATGTACATGTCGGTAGGGGTGAAGCTTGGCCCCAGTGATGTATTGGGCCGTACGCACTACCCTCTGTAGCGCCTTACAGTCGGATGCCGAGCAGTTGCCATACAAGGCGGTGATGCAACCGGTCAGGATGCTCTCGATAGTGCAGCTGTAGAACTTTTTGAGGATCTGGGGACCCGTGCCAAATCTTTTCAGTTACCTGATGGGAGTGTTTGGACCATGATAGTTTGTTGGTGATGTGGACACCAAGGAAATTTAAACACTCGACAAGCTCCACTACAGCCCTGTTGATGTTAATTGGGGCCATTTCGGCCCTCCTTTTCCTGTATTCCACAATCATCATCTTTGTCTTTCTCACATTGAGGGAGAGGTTGTTGTCCTGGCATCACTCTGCCAGGTCTCTGACCTCTTTATAGGCTGTCTCATCGTTGTCAGTGATCAGGCATACCACTGTTGTGTCGTCAGCAAACTTAATGATGGTCTTAATGGTGGTGGTAGTTGCAGCAGCAGATAAATATTTGGCTGTGAGAGATTTTAGTGCAGAAGATCTACAGGAAGTTTTGAGAGAAGGGGCTCCAGCCTCCCAGGCTGAAGGCCTGGTGTGGGATTGCTTAGGGACAAAGTAGTGGGATGGGGTGGTGGCTTTTGGGGGATAGTGAATAGGTGCAGGGTTAGATGGTGGTGCAAGCAAAGATTTTCACATTCCTCTTTTCTTTTTTTTTATCACCAAAATTTGCAATCTGCAATAAGACCTGCAACAGGCAGCAATATGCAACACAGCGACTAATCTGCCGGAAATTCACAAGAAGAAGATTTTAAAAAGAGAAACATATTAAAACAATTTATTATTTTCATTATTATCCCATGTTCATGTATTTTATGTATTTGAATTTGAAAGACACACCGGCTCATTTTCCTCATAGCCCCCACATGGCCCATGTTTTTCCTTTGAGGACCTCAGCCAAATAATAGTAATTCAGCACCAAAAAGCTAACAGTTTAGACTGGGCTGTAGATGGACCAGCCTATCAAGCATTTGTCAGAACTCCCCTATGGCCAGTCAGCTCTGCATGTATTTTAATAAGTGTTCTCTTACTGTTATTCCTGATGTGGAATAAAATTAACAATTCCTGTGTCTTTGTTGCTCAATATCCATCGTTTTATTGTTTCTTATAAATTCTGAGTGTTTTTAATGTGTTTTTTGATTAGATAATTTGCTGAAAATATGTTTTAAATGTTGATTTCTAAGCTATTTATATACCACGGCAAAGGTCTGTTCTTACGCAAAACAGCCCTTAGCCGTGGTATATTGGCCATATATCACAAGCCCCCGAGGTGCCTTATCGCTATTATAAACTGGTTACCAAAGTAATTAGAGCAGTAAAAATAAATGTTTTCTCCTACCTATGGTATACCACGTCTTTCAGCCAATTATCATTCAGGGCTCGAACCACCCAGTGTATAATAAGAGAGACAGCAGACTAGTAATTGGTAATTGCCACAATTAATATGATGTATTTGGTGAATATGATAACTTACCAGAATACTTGGTACAGCCTAAAAGAGGGTCGCTTTTTTTTCTCCCCAGCTGTTGTTGTTACTTGGTACATCCCATTTGCTGACCTGTACACCCAAGATGGCAGCTTCATTGGAAGACGAATTTGAAGATGCGCCCGACGTGGAGCCTTTAGAACCAACATTGAAAAACATTATAGAGCAGAAATCTCTGAAATGGATATTTGTTGGAGGCAAAGGTGGCGTTGGCAAAACGACGTGCAGGTAGGTCGACGCGAAATAATGCTTTGTCACTATTAGCTATCGTCACTAGCTAAATGAATGTCTTAGCCTTACCCAAGTATAGCTAGCTAGCCAGCCATCTAGCTTGGTAGGGTAGCTTGTTTACATACAATAACGTTAACACTAGCCCGACGTTCAATTAATGTCTCTTTATTGACAGTCATTTATCATCAGCGTAGCTCTTATTTCAGTGGAAAACACAGTGAGCTATTGTCAGCTAAAATGACTACAATACCTAGCCAGCTAGTTACTGTAGCTAGCTTTCATGACTGCCATTAATGTTACTTGCTACGTTCGCTAGCAATCCAGCGAGTTAGAAACAGTTCTGAACAATCTTTGACATAAACAGCAAACATCAGGTTAGTTAACTCCGCTATCTATCTAATGTTAGCTAGTTAGCTAGTTCTAGCTAGACACTACCATCAACTCAACATGGACCATCACTTTCAGACCCCAATTTTAAAATTGGGTGGTTAAATTGGTCAGTTCCATGTGAAGTTGAATTGAGAATACCTCATGTTACTAATGTTGTAATGTAAACAATGTTTCTAACTGAAGGGTTAAAGAAGGTAACTGCCTGTCTTGATGCGTCTGTCTGTCAGTGTTCATGTCTATGGTCATATCTGTCTGTGCCTGCTCCTGACATATCTGTCTGTGCCTGCTCCTGACATTTCTGTCTGTGCCTGCTCCTGACATATCTGTCTGTGCCTGCTCCTGACATATCTGTCTGTGCCTGCTCCTGACATATCTGTCTGTGCCTGCTCCTGACATATCTGTCTGTGCCTGCTCCTGACATATCTGTCTGTGCCTGCTCCTGACATATCTGTCTGTGCCTGCTCCTGACATATCTGTCTGTGCCTGCTCCTGACATATCTGTCTGTGCCTGCTCCTGACATATATGTCTGTGCCTGCTCCTGACATATCTGTCTGTGCCTGCTCCTGACATATCTGTCTGTGCCTGCTCCTGACATATCTGTCTTTGTGTTAATGTATATGTGTGTCCTTTGCCAACACAGTTGCAGTCTGGCTGTCCAGCTGGCTGCGGTGCGCGACAGCGTGCTCATCATCTCCACCGACCCGGCCCACAACATCTCAGATGCCTTCGACCAGAAGTTCTCAAAGGTGCCCACAAAAGTCAAGGGCTACGAGAACCTCTTCGCTATGGTATGTCAGCCTCAGCCTTAGACCCAGTCTCTCTGCCTCAGTTTTACACAGTTCTACACTACAGACTAGTGATGTCGCTCTCTGCAGTGTGCACTCTCTTACTACCTCCTTTCCATCAATATGTTAATAGAAGTCGATTTAGGAGCCTATGTTGACTTGAGGGTGACATTCAGCCAGCTATGTTTGGAGAATGACTCAAGGGTCACATGTGACTGTAAACTCTTGATTCACACAATGTTGTCAGTGTTTCACAAACACCATATAAATAGACAATCTAGTCATCAGTATAAAATGAGTCTTGCAAGCAAAGGCTGTTTTCCCTGAGAGGATGATTTTCTCTTTCCTCCTGTGTCTTGCCCTGACCTCTGCTGTGTGTGTGTGTGTGTGTGTGTGTGTGTGTGTGTCTGTGTGTGTGTCTGTGTGTCTGCGCGCTCCTGCAGGAGATTGATCCCAGCCTGGGCGTGGCAGAGCTCCCAGATGAGTTCTTTGAAGAGGACAACATGCTCAGTATGGGCAAGAAGATGATGCAGGAGGCCATGAGCGCCTTCCCCGGCATCGACGAGGCCATGAGCTACGCAGAGGTCATGAGGTACGGAGACAGACCCACACGCACAGAGGTCATGAAGTCAACACTTAATGGCCATCCACATAGTTATCGATACACATTATGCATTGAGTGCTTTTAAAAGTTCTGTAAATTCAGTCAATGATTGGTTATATTCAGTTTCTGTGATAGAATGCAACATATCCATGGATGATAGTATTGCTGTTGGTCTGTACTTGTGGTGGAAGGAATTAGTTGGGCTGCTATTATTAGGCTTTATTGTCAGCCTAATCAAATTCATATGTCTGGGTTACCCTTCTCCTACAATTTCCAAGGCCATAAAAAAAAAAAAATCCCAATCAAAATCTGTCAGTTTAAACTAGATATATGTTTTTTTGCATGGGCTGAGTCTCAATCCAGACCATTAGACATCCCGAAAACCTGCCTTCTCCCGAATGTCTGTAGCGTCCAAACAGTTTGGGCTACACACTAATATGACCCCTCTGTGGAAAGGTGAGTCTCACGACTCATCTGAAGGTCCCTGTAACAGTTTAAAAAATGAATGGAAATGTATATGGAGGTAGTTTAGTGCATAAAATAAGGGGTTAAATACATGTATCTCAGATATAGGAAGGACAGACACTTCAGAACAAACTTCCTTAGTATACATTCTGTAATTCACTGTGTTTAATAGCAGTAATGCCAAATTCAATGTTTCATCAAATCATTTTGGTATATATTGTGTTTGATACCTGAAGGCAGCGTTGTTTTTTTTGCCCTAACACTACACATCTGATTCAAAGCTTGATGATTAGTTGATTATTACTTTTGCCAGCTTAGAAACTAGAGGGTTAATAAGGTTATATTGACAAACTCCACAGTGTTCCTCAGTCAGACTCTTTTCTTCTCTGTTCAGGTTAGTGAAAGGCATGAACTTCTCTGTGGTGGTGTTTGACACTGCCCCCACTGGCCACACGCTACGTCTGCTCAACTTCCCCACCATAGTGGAGAGAGGCCTGGGACGACTCATGCAGATCAAGAACCAGATCAGCCCCTTCATCTCACAGGTAAGGCCTACTGACTGTTGATTTATTTCAGTCTTAAGCATGAAGCTTTAGTTGTTCTGTTTATTTCGACTAGAGTTGCTGTGTCTGTCTGTCGAGGATCGGGGCCTACGGTAGCATCAGTTCTCTTATTGTTGCCACTTGTTGTTGCATGATCCTTCTCTCTGGTTCTCTCTCTCTCTCTCTCTTTCTCCCCCGTAGATGTGTAACATGCTGGGTCTGGGGGACATGAACGCAGACCAGCTGGCCTCTAAGCTGGAGGAGACTCTACCAGTCATCCGCTCTGTCAGTGAGCAGTTCAAAGACCCTGTAAGTCAGACCATCACAGACCCATTTAGAAACAAACAAACTGAGTATTTTGTGTTAATTACTGTTGTTGGAGTCAGTATAGTGACTGCCCCCCCCCCACCCCCGTAGGAACAAACAACGTTTATCTGTGTGTGCATCGCCGAGTTCTTGTCCTTGTACGAGACGGAGCGTCTGATCCAGGAGCTGGCAAAGTGTCGCATCGACACGCACAACATTATCGTCAACCAGCTGGTGTTCCCCGACTCAGACCGGCCATGCAAGATGTGCGAGGCCCGCCACAAGATCCAGTCCAAGTATCTGGACCAGGTAAGAGAGGGAGAAAAAAGTCCTGCATAAGTAGTCTTCATGTAATCAATGGCAGTTGTCTGTCACCACGTGCTATGCCCCTAAAATGGTGTCCTAACCCCTAAAATGGTGTCCTAACCCCCTAAAATGGTGTCCTAACCCCTAAAATGGTGTCCTAACCTCTAACCTCTAACCTCTGTCCCAGATGGAGGATCTATATGAAGATTTCCACATAATCAAGTTACCGCTGCTGCCCCATGAGGTACGGGGGGCCGAAAAAGTCAACACCTTCTCAATGCAACTCCTGGAGCCCTACATCCCCCCTACCAAGTGATTGATCTCTGACTCCCAGTCGCAGTCTGAACTCACCATCTCCGCTCCCTTGACCCCAGCCTCACTCCTGCATTACAGCAACTCTGCAAGACCGTCCCCATCCTCTTCATCTTCGGAACCTAAAACGCTACAGCAAGAACGACACACACACACACTGGGGGCGGTGAACACAAGGACACACAACCACCTTCAGTCTAAAAGAGAAAGGAGGATCCACACGTGATTTCTCTTTCTCTCTCTTCTGTCTATCACTCCATCAATATCATTCTCTCCATCATATCTCATCAGGGAAAAGATGAACTATTCCTGAAGCATTTAACTTTTCCCAGAGGAACACTCAAGCCATCCCCCCCCTCCTTTCTCCTCTCCTCCTCTGCCTCCCTCCATCCTCTTCTTCCCTCTGTATTCCAGCCTCAGTAATGTACAAGTGAAAGTATCCTTAATGGCTAAGTTTGGTGCTGCTGATGTGTTTTTCAGTATAAAACAGCTTTGAGACGATCGACTGCATCTTTGGTTTTTACCAGGGGATTTAATTAGACTATCGGTGTGGTTTGTGTCTGAAATGGCATCCTATTCCCTGTATAGTAAATTGCCACACATTTTGGCCAGGGCCCTGGTCAAAGGTAGTGCACTATATAGGGAATAAGATGCCATTTTGGATGCACATTCTGATTTCTTAATGCCCTCCATTGTGGGAATGGAGAATAATATGAGTGGTGGGAAAGTGTTGTGTGTTTTGGATGAAGGTGGGTGTGTTATGCAGGGCGAGGTCTTACTACCCCAGAGTGAATAGTCACTATGAAGAGGCATATAGGCCTAGAGAGAAGGCTTAAGGGTTTTCAGATCATGTTATATTTTTGTCCCATCAGTCCACTGACCAGCCTTAGAAGGGCATTTTGAAAACTTGAGTAATAATAGCGTGGACATACTTAACTACATTATTTGACCAAAATGTTCTTCTCACGCACTGCGTGTTTATGGCGTACATAGCATGCCCCCCCCCCCCCTACATTTAGTTCAGTAATTCAGAAATTATATTTATTGATCACTGGACGGTGTCATTCATCTATAATCTACAGTATCAGGTGGCTACTTGTAATTATTTTATGCCGGTCTCATTGTTTTCCCAACTCTGATTTATAATTGGAGCCCCCTGTAGCACTCGTATATAAAGCTTTTAAAGTGCTTCTTTTCCCTCTAGCCTGGTTGAACCAGACTGAATGCCACACTCACCGTTGACTACCATTGAGTGCAGTGTTCACTCTGGTTTAACCAGGCTAAGTTGTCCCCCCACCTCATCCCTTTCTTCCTCCCTGGCTGTGCTGGAAATGGCAGCCCTGGGCCCTGGTCAAAAGTAGTGCACTGTGTAGGGAATGGGGTGCCATTTCAGACACACCCTGACTGTCGTGTAGAGGGCTCTCTATTTGGGCACAGAGTGATGTTAGTTGGCTACTTGGCTTAATGAATCTCATATTAGTGCATTTAATATACAATTGATTACTGAATGTTGAAAGAAAGGTTGGTTCATTATTTTGGTCGTATTTAGACAACATCATTCAGTGTTGGATTTTTAAGTGTTGTCTGTATTTTTTTGCATTCGTGCACAGTTTCTTTTTCATCCGCAGGCAAAATGTCCCACTTGCTGTCAATTTGACTTGTCTTGCAGATATACAGTACACCACCAAAAGTGGTCATTATACTACCAACTATAGCCCCAGAATCTCTGCAGCAGCAACACAAGTCGTGGAAGGGTCCTTTTGATTCTATTTTTTTTTTCCCATGCGATGTTATTAATGCTTCAAGTTATATTAAAGTTACAAAATAAAACATAAACATGCATAATTCACAGGGACATTTTTGGTTAATTGTGTTTTTATTTGTTAACACAGCTTTCATAACCAAATAATGTTACAAACTACAATACAGACATTATGATTGGGTCCCTAGGACGCAGCCGGGACACGCATGGATGGTCTGCGGTACAGCATGTCTTGTTGAACTACAGATTCGCCTTGACAGGTCCTGAATTTGTGGGTGACTTCTACGCCTAGAACCTGCAAACAACAAGCCTCCCGTTGAGTCGATACAGTGGTTTGTAGAATTAATTCAAATCTGGAGAAGAAAAAAAAACACTTTCCTCGATCAAAACACATAATGCAGCATAAACTATTTATAATTTATGCACAATTTAATAAATATTGCCATACTGTTTTATGGTTTAGTCATTTTTAATCAGTGGCCGTCTATGACTATTTCTACTTTTCCAAGCTTATGTGGGTTTTTTTTTTATTGTTTTTACGAACTTGCGCTTTTGACATTGTGTACACCTCAGCGGCCTGTCGCTTGTGGTCCATCACCGATTTCAAATGCACTGTGCAGAAGTTCGCTCTCCCAGTAGGAGGCATGTACTAACGAGCTCCGTCTCCCTCCCATTTTCGGGATTTACCCCGGGGGCGCTCTGACCACTGAACGCACTGCTGTGGCTCCAGCATCCAAGGATTACCCTCTACTGCTGCCTCCTTTTACTGTTTTATCTCTCGGCTGAATGGGTTACCAACGATGGACGTAGAATGGTTAGTAGAGAATATTAAAGTTGTAAAGACGTATTAGGCTATGAAATATGTCAGGGTTTTGCCGGTGCCAAGCAACAATGCTAAACTCAGATGTTTTTTATTAATCTGAACCTGCAAACAACCTAAAGATCCACTCACTGCACAACAGTAGACTAGATGTAATTACATTTTTCTTATATCTGTCCTAAATTCGTCCATCGAACTAGATGTTTTCATTGACGTTTACGCAAAGTCTAAATGTAACCAGTTCTGTACCGGTACCTTTCTGCGTTGTGTTCTGGTGAGGTGTAGGTGGAAGGGAAGTCTAAGGTCTTAACAATTCTGACGGTTGTCTCTTTTAATGACTGCATGGAATGGATGCAAATGCAAGGCAAACGTTAATGCTGCCGTCTGGACTCTCATACATAAGTATATTTACCTCTCATCACGCTTTGAGCAAACGTACATCAGCAAAAAATGCATTGTACAAAATGTACATGTTAATATTTTCAAGACTCAAAATTAATTTTATAAACATTGTACACGAATACACTAATAATTGACTAATAAGTGCTACATATTTATTTGAGCGTACTATAGCACTGTTATATCCGAGGCATACTAGTGAGGCAACAACGCCATTCCTGACATGACCGGACAGGTAACAAAATGAACGAGAGCTAATTGGGCATATGTAATACAAAAACGTCACATTTCACGGAATGGATACATAATACTGCATGGAATGGATACAAATGCAAGGCAAACGTTAATGCTGCCGTCTGGACTCTCATACATAAGTATATTTGCGTTATAAAAAGACAAAAGACAGTGCAAAATGCCAGTGAGAAAATCTTCAGAAAACTTACTGTCTGTACCTAACTGTCCCGCACCAAAAGCTAACGGAGCTGGGCTAGCCTTGCAAAGTTGCACTCGAAAATTATCTCCATTCACGCTGAGATATATTCCTACCAACAGTAGTACAACAACACTAAATCAATGAAGATATAATTTTTGCTCGTTTTTTTTTGTGCATTTGTGAACATTTGCTAGACCGGGGCATACATAAACACACACCTCTCCTCATCACGTTATGAGTAAACTGAGGAGTAAAAGCATGGCTCAATAACACCATTTTTAAAATAATTTCAAATTGTTCATTCTTGAAAGCAGTGTAATACATCTAAAGAAACTAAAATAAATATGAGGGATTTTCTGTGAAATACATAAAGTATATTTTACACCTGTTACATAAACAAAACTGTATGGGTATGATTAGTGGAGGGTTAGACGTGGGTTTTCTTTCCATTTTTCTTGATTATTGGAAACAAAACTAACAAAATATATTTTTTCCGAAACATTGTTTTAAAAAAATAATATAGAATAACTGATAGATGACATCATGACAGTGACCTACACCGCGCAAGTTGCCAATGCGCGCTTCTGCGGGTTCTCCAAACTGCTCCTAGCCTGGAGGGGAAGCATCTACAAGGTCTTGTGGAAGGAGTTCCTTGCTTTCTTCGCCATGTACACTGCCATCAGTGTCACTTACAGGTATGAGAGCCTTTGGCTATCAAGTTTACATAACATAAATTTCCATTATTTGAAGATTTCAAATTGTTATAATTGGTCCACATTATTATGTAACTTTTTCCTCTTCAGATTCTTCCTCTTTGATGACCAGAAGAGGTATTTTGAAAAACTGGCAATTTACTGCAACCACTATGCCAGTCTCATCCCCATGTCGTTTGTGCTAGGTGGGCAATATTACAAAACCAATAACACAGATTCTATTCTAATATTCTTGTATTCTAATATTCTTATAGTCTATAAGAAAATACTAATACTCTAAAGAGAGTAATAAACCACCATTCATTACAGAACCATTTGCTGTTGTTTTCCAGGTTTTTACGTGACACTGGTGGTGAACCGCTGGTGGAATCAGTACACCCGCATCCCATTACCTGACCGCCTGATGTGTGTGCTCTCTGGCGGCCTGCAGGGCGTGGACGAACGCGGGCGACTGCTGCGACGCACCATGATGCGCTATGCAAGTCTGTCCGCGATACTGATTTTGCGTTCGGTCAGCACCGCAGTGTTCAAACGCTTCCCGACCATGGACCACGTCGTGGAAGCAGGTAAATGTGTCATTCAGATGCATCTAAGAGTTTGCCTTTGAGGAGATATTGCACTTTGCAGATTTTGCCTTCAAGGAAAAATTGCACTTTGCAGATTTTCGGAATTCAAAAAATTAGGACACAGGAAATTAGCCTAGAGTGTACATCTGGAGACACCATACCACTTGCAGTTTTGTCCCACATACCTATAGTATATGTAGCGGTCTAGCGGACGTGAGTCGGACTCACGCTCTGGTGATGAGGTAGCCCTGCCTGCAACTCTAATCAGTGTCACCCTCAGCCCAATAGGGAATTTCCTCTTGGCCTAATTAAGATGTTGGGTTTCAAAGCAGGACATCGGGGTTCAGACCCCACCTGTGACAGATACACTCCCTCTCCTCAGGGTTCATGACCAGGGAGGAGCGGAAGAAGTTTGAGAGCCTCAAGTCCCCCTATAACAAGTACTGGATGCCCTGCGTGTGGTTCACCAACCTGGCCGCCCTGGCCCGCTGCGAGGGCAGGATTAAGGACGACAGCACACTCAAGCTAGTGCTGGAGGTAGTCTACAATACAACACACATAATACAACATAGTTATGAACCACATACTGTATGTCAATAGTTTTGTGACATGAATAATCTACCTGACTTACATACTGACTGAACCTTAAACAAAACAACAACCAAAAAATTCAACAAAAACAATAATTTAAATATGTGTCTTTGTTTCTTCATGTCTGCAGGAGCTGAATAATTTCAGAGGGAACTGCAGTATGCTTTTCCATTATGACATGATCAGTGTTCCCCTTGTCTACACTCAGGTGTGTGTGTGTGTGTGTGTGTGTGTGTGTGTGTGTGTGTGTGTGTGCATGCAGGTACTTGTATCTCTTCAATCATTGTAGAATTTCCTCAGTCGGCATCACTCCTATGTTCTCGTCTCCACCGTCCCTATAGGTGGTGACTCTGGCCGTGTACAGTTTCTTCTTCGTGTGTCTGATAGGACGTCAGTTCCTGGACCCCACACAGGGTTACCTGGGTCATGACCTGGACCTGTACGTCCCCATCTTCACTCTCCTACAGTTCTTCTTCTACGCTGGCTGGCTCAAGGTCAGTGGGAATTCATGGTTGTGTTCTCTAGGTAATGGAATGGAAGAAAACTAGACTGAAACAGGGAGGGGCTACCAAAAACAAACATACATTTGTTGATTTCCGATGCAAAAACGTTTAAAAACATTTCCTTTGCGTGCCCCAATGAACATGACCAATGTTTCATGTTTTTCAGGTAGCAGAGCAGTTGATAAATCCATTTGGAGAGGACGATGACGACTTTGAGACCAACTGGCTGATAGACAGGAACTTCCAGGTTTATATTGAATCACATTTATTGCTATCCTTTTCTTGTTTTTTAATTGATGGTTAGCCAGCAGCACACTCCAACACTCAGACATCCTTTACAAACGAAGCATGTGTCCTTAGTGAGTCCACCAGATGGCAGTAGGGACTACCAGGGATGTTCGCTTGATAAGTATGTGAATTGCACCATTTTCCTGTCCTGCTAAGCATTCAAAATGTATCAAGTACTTTTGGGTGTCAGGGAAAATGTATGGAGTAAGAAGTGCATTATTTTATTTAGGAATGTAGTGAAGTAAAAGTCGTCAAAAAAATATATAGTAAAGTAAAGTACAGATACCCCCAAAACTACTTAATTAGTACTTTTAAGTATTTTTACTTAAGTACTTTACACCACTGTATAGATCCTAAGGTTAACTTACAAGACAAAGCATGAAAAAACCCCAGGAAATGGGAATTGATCATATGACCTTCCTCCATGGACTGGATACAGGATCAGACAGAGAACAACCTTGATTCCTTTTATAACATCTGAAGGTGTAACCTTTCAACCCCAAAACCAACCAGCATTGACCAATCAAATCCCATCAATTGAAATAAATAAATTAGGCCCAAATCTATGGATTCCACATGCCTGTGAATACAGATATGCATCTGTTGGTCACAGATACCTTAAAAAAAGGTAAGGATGTGGAGCAGAAAACCAGTCAGTATCAGGTGTGACCACCATTTGCCTCATGCAGCGCGACACATCTCCTTCACTTAGAGTTGATCAGGCTGTTGATTGTGGCCTGTGGAATGTTGTTCCACTCCTCTTCAAAGGCTGTGCAAAGTTGCTGTGTATTGGCAGGACCTGGAACACGCTGTCGTACATGTCGATCCAGAGCATCCCAAACATGCTCAATGGATGACATGTCTGGTGAGCATGCAGGCCATGGAAGAACTGGGACATTTTCAGCTTCCAACAGATGAATGGCACGACAATCTCTGTGCATTCAAATTGCCATCGATAAAATCCAATTGTGTTCGTTGTCCGTAGCTTATACCTGCCCATACCATAACCCCACCGCCACCACGGGGCACTCTGTTCACAACGTTGACATCAGCAAACCACTCGCCCACACAACGCCAAGCACGCTGTCCGCCATCTGACTGGTACAGTTGAAATCAGGATTCATCCATGAAGAGCACACTTCTCCAGCGTGCCAGTGGCCATCGAAGGTGAAAATTTGCTGACTGAAGTCCGTTACGACGCGGTACTGCAGTCAGGTCATGACAAAGGTGAGGACGATGAGCACGCAAATTAGCTTCTCTGAGATGGTTTCTGACAGTTTGTGCAGAAATTCTTTGGTTGTGTTGAGGGGAGGACGGCTCATAATAATGGCTGTAACGAAGCAAATGGAATGGCATCAAACCCATGGAAACCATGTTTGATGTATTTGATACCATTCTACTCATTCCGCTCCGAGTCCGTTATCCCCAATTAAGGTGCCACCAACCTCCTGTGGTGCAAACCCACAGTTTCATCAGCTATCCGGGTGGCTGGGCTCAGACAATCCCACAGGTGAAGAAGCCTGATGTGGAGGTCCTGGGCTGGCGTAGTTACACGTGGTCTGCGGTTTTGAGGCGGGTTGGACGTACTGCCAAATTCTCCAAAATGCAAATTGCTTCTCCCTCAAAACTTGATGCATCTGTGGCATTGTGTTGTGTAACAAAACTGCACATTTTAGAGTGGCCTTTTATTGTCCCCAGCACAAGGTGCACCTGTGTAATGATCATGCTGTTTAATCAGCTTCTTGATATGCCACACCTGTCAGGTGGATGGATTATCTTGGAAAAGGAAAAATGCTCACTAACAGGGATGTGAACAAATTTGTGCACAACATTTTGAGAGAAATAAGCTTTTTGTGCGTATGGAACATTTTTGGGATCTTTTATTTCAGCTAATGAAACATGGGGCCAACACTTTACATGTTGTGTTTATATTTTTTGTTCAATATACATACATATACTGTAGATTGCTTCAGAGTCCTCTTTAGGGGACAAGTTTCAGATATATACCAGACATGGATACTATAGCATTATTTTATCACACATTCAATAGTAAGTCCTCTGGATACTGTGCCAGAGAGATACATTTTGACCCCTCATAGGGGAAGTACTGGCTAGTCCTTGAGAATTGTCCTTTGTGCTTTCCTTGTGTTACTGGCCATTTGCCATGCATCTCCAGGTGACAGAGAGCACATTAATTCAATTAGAGCCAAGCCTACATGTGTACATGAGTGGGATAAGTACTTTTTGAAACATTCAAAGTGAGAGAAAGAATGGTGGGGTGAAAGGAAACTCAAACAGAAGAGTTTCTTGGAACTTCCCTCATCTGAAACTGAAGAGGAAGTGTTTGTGTGTGTTTCCTCAGGTCTCCATGATGGCAGTTGATGAGATGTATGGGGATCTTCCCATCATGGAAAGAGACCGATATTGGAACGACTCTAACCCTCGTCCTCCCTACACTGCCGCAACTCTATTCGGGCTCCGCAAACCCTCCTTCCAGGGCTCCACCTTCGACATGGCGTGAGTCTCTATTCTATTCTATTTGATTTATTCTATGTTTGGGGGCGAGTGCAGTGCATTTCTAAAATACACCTCAAATATGTGTTCACCTTGTTGCAAGAAAGGCTTTTCAGTACAGATGTGCTCAAATTGGTTGGTACCCTTACAGCTCATTGAAATAATGCTTAATTCCTCCTGAAAAGGGATGAAATTAAAAGCTATACCTTGCATGCCTTTGGTATGTCATAGAATAAAGCAAAGAAGCTGTGAAAAGAGATGAATTATTGCTTATTCTACAAAGAGATTCTAAAATGGTCTGTCTCCAATCTTGTAATCAGTCATTCAACCTATTTAAATGGAGGAAAGGTATTCACTGTGCTGTTTGGTATCATTGTGTGCACCACACTGAACATGGACCAGAGAAAGCAAAGGAGAGAGTTGTCTGAGGAGATCAGAAAGAAAATAATGGACACGCATGGTAAAGGTAAAGACTACAAGACCATCTCCAAGCAGCTTGATGTTCCTGTGACAACAGTTGCAAATATTATTAAGAAGTTTAAGGTCCATGGAACTGTAGCCAACCTCCCTGTGCGCGGCCGCAAGAGGAAAGTCGACCCCAGATTGAACAGAAGGATAGTGTGAATAGTAGAAAAAGAACCAAGGATAACTGCCAAAGAAATACAGGCTGAACTCCAAGGAACTCTGTCGGTTTTTGAGCGAAGTGGGCTCCATGGAAGAAGACCCAGGAGGACTCCACTTTTGAAAGAAAAACATAAAAAAGCCAGACTGGAATTTGCTAAAATGCATATTGACAAGCCACAATCCTTCTGGGAGAATGTCCTTTGGAAAGATGAGTCAAAACTGGAGCTTTTTGTCAAGTCACATCAGCTTTATGTTCACAGACATAAAAATTAAACTTTCAAAGAAAAGTACACCATACCCACAGTGAAACATGGAGGAGGCTCGGTTATGTTTTGGGTCTGCTTTGCTGCGCCTGGCACAGGGTGCATTGAATCTGTGCAGGACACAATGAAATCTCAAGACTACCAAGGCATTCTGGAGCAAAATATACTGCCCAGTGTCAGAAAGCTCTGTCTCAGTCGCAGGTCATGGGTCCTCCAACAGGATAATGACCCAAAACACACAGCTAAAAGCACCCAAGAATGGATAAGAACAAAACATTGGATTATTCTGAAGTGACCTTCTACGAGTCCTGATCTGAATCCTATGAAAACATCTATGGAAAGAGCTGAAACTTGCAGTCTGGAGAAGGCACCCATCAAACCTGAGACAGCTGGAGCAGTTTGCTCAGGAAGAGTGGGCCAAACTACCTGTTATAAGGTGCAGAAGTCTCATTGAGAGCTACAGAAAACGTCTGATTGCAGTGATTGCCTCTAAAGGTTGTGCAACAAAATATTAGTTTAAGGGTCCCATTATTTTTGTCCATGCCATTTTCATTTGTTTTATTATTAAAAATATTATGTTGAATAAAAAATCAAAAGCAATGTCTGATTTCTATTTAATATGGAATAAACAATGGTGGATGCCAATTTCTTTTGTCAGTTTCAAGTTATTTCAGAGAAAGTTGTGCATTCTTTGTTTTTTGTGGAGGGGTAGCAACAAATTTGACCATGTCTGAATGTCTTACAAGTCCAAAGGTGATTAGCTGTATCTCTCTAACCTACCCAACACTCCTGTATGAGTAAAGTTGTAGTGATTTGAATAGAATTTGTTGTAGTGATTTGAATTGAGTCTGTCCCCTCCAGGATCCCCAAAGAGGAGATGCACTTTGCGCCCTTGGCGGATATCACTGAGAATGTGGAGTCTGAGGGTGGGTGTCGCCACCCCAACATGGCCCTGTTCAACCGGCTCCTCTTCACTGCCCCGTCCCCCACTGGGCTCATGGGAGGGGCGCTGCGCCGCACCTCCGCCCAGCTCCAAAGGTTCCACCGCCCCTCCGGGATGTACCCGCCCTCGTTCAGTGATGAAGAGGGTGAGGACGAGGATGATGAAGGTGGGAAGACTTTGGGGCGGTCTGGGGGGTCACTGCCGTCTGTTTTGGGTCAGGATACTCAGAGTACCATATGTAGTTGTGGAGGGGTGGTAAATGCTAGGACGCCCCTCATGGAGGTACAGTTTGGGGTTGGGATGGAGAGATGTGGGGACACCCTCCAAAGCCAGGAAGAGATTATGGAAGAAGAGGAGGAAGAAGAAGGGGAGGAGGGGAACGTCCAGAAGGGGGCAGAGAAAAAGAAGATGGAGGAAGGGAACACTGAGGTGACAGGAGATATTGAAAGCCCCATGCCACTGCTCCCATCACCCCTCCAGCCTTCCAGAGACCCAGGCCAAACGTCCACCAGACAACCCCAGGATAAGACACCCAGACCAGCCTCGACAACCCCCTCCAGCCCCCAGGCCCCCAGGATCATCCACCCCCGTCCCACAGCCTGCTCCCCCCGAGACCTCTTCATCTCCGAACCAATCACAGAGCAGAACACAGTGATCCCTGCCATTCCAAAGCCGCCCATTGGTGGAGCCAAGATGTCCTTCCTCACTGTGCCGTCCTACAGCGCCCCTCAGCGTCATAGGAGCGTAAGCATGGGGTCAGAGTCCCCATCCGCTCCGAAACTACAAATTGCACCGTGTTCTAGCCATAATTAGTTCACTACTTGGGGAATAAGATGCCATTTCAGATTCAGACTATGAGTAAGGGAGAATATGCACACTTCTGTCCTACTGGGACCAACACACTACACTGAAAAGATGGGTCATATGTCACTGTACTATGTTCATGAAAAGCACTGGTCTATAGATCGTCTGCATGAAGTTCATCTTCCTGAACAATCAACCCAGAAGGTTGGGCTGCAGCTCACACTGTGTTTATTAATATTACACTGTAAATTTACTTTAGATGAATGATTTTTTCACGTTGTTACATTGTTAGAAATGATAATGAGGTAAATAAAAATACAAATCTATCCATAGTTCCATTTCTGTTGCTATGAGAAACAATAGCCTGTGATGACGGCAGATATTTAAGAAAATACAGTCAAATTAAATCTGTAGAAAATGAGCGCTATACTGTAAATCTTGTTCAAATTTTATTAAATGCGCAAAAATGCAATGGCAAAGTTTTGTAAAAACGTTGAAAATTCATGGATAAAAACCTACGGATTCAGTTATAGCAATCTGATGGCAATCTGGCCATATTTTAGCTTCAAAGAGGAACGTAATTCATCTCCAAATGACGGTGTGATAGTGTTTACTGTCCTATTTATTCATTTTACCTTTAGAGCAAGGCACTTCTCTCTAATTGGCTCCAGGGCCGTACTACTATGGCTGAGCCTGTAGGTAGGCCATCATTGTAAATAAGAATTAGTTCTTAACTGACTTGCCTAGTTAAATAAAGGTTAAATAAAAACATTTAAATGAAAAAGATTCAAACTGAGATGGACCAAAAAACGAACAATAATACCAGTTGACCAGCATGTGGCGTCAATGTCACATAAAATAGTGACATTTAACATCCACAAAAAACCCATCAACATCCTCTTCCAACGTTCCTTGTCCATCCAGTGTCAATCCCCACTATCTTCCACAGAGGGACCTCTCCCTCCGTCTCTCCCCAGGGTTGCCTGCTCCTATCTGGGCTGTAGCCTGGGAGAGAGCCCCATGCCTCTCCTGCTTCTGGCCTGGGTGGACTGCCTCTGCTGGGCCAGGAAGGACTGGGCTTGGACTGGAGGTCTGGAGGAGCCCTCAGACAGCCTCAGCTCCTGCTCCTGCTGCTGGAAAGCCACACACTGTGGAGGAGATGCATAAAAACTAAATTGCACCCTCTCATTCAAACAGTACAGAGGTGGTGTTGATGAGGATAGTGCGTCAGCACAGTAAGGTGGCTCAGGAGTGACATACTTATGGTTTAAAAATAACATTCACAACTCACTTTTCCAACTTTCTGCATTTGAAATGAGACCCTATGCCCTATATAGTGCACTTGTTTTGAGGTAATCCACTATATAGGGAATAGGTTACAATTTAGGACACACACAACATTAAACATTCTCACACACTCACCATACTGTACCAGTCAGTAATAGTGAGCTTTTCCTCCTGGTTTTGTCTGGACACGATCCTCTCATGTGAGTCCTGTAACATTGAAAGATAGAGTAACATCAATGATTTTTTTTGAGGCTATACAATTAAGGGAATTGAGTGGTGCATTATATATTTGCCACAGATGATGGCGTGTGACAAACACAGTTCTGAAATCAGGTCAAACACTCACTTCTTGGACAGCTGTCATGACATCACAGGAAGTAGTCTCCTCTTCAGTCATCATCATCTAACTGTATCACAACAACCAAACCGTTGACAGACCACCAAACAGCAACATCAAGTTGTATCACACCAAGTCAAATCAGCAACCCTTCTAACCAAACCACCTTATTACCAAAATAGCTAGTCACCAATCTAAACACTAATAAACACACCAACCTTACATCCAGCCAGGCACTTCTGCTCTCTCTTTAGCCCAGCCTGGTCTCATCCACATGGGGGGAGAGGCCCTGGCTGGTTTTGTTTAGGGTGAGAGAGACAATGGAGAGGTAGGCTTTACTACTCTGGCTCTTCCCTATGGCCACAGATGCTTTACTGCTGATCTGGGCACATTCAATGGTGAACGGCCACATTGGGATGGTCACAGGGATTTGTAGGTAAGCACCAGAAAGCAAGCATCCTGTTTAGAGGGTGTACTTGTACATCAACCTGTCTCATGCTACAGAAACAGGCGATAGGCTCCTGCTATATGGGCCATTCTGACTTACCAGAAAGCAAGGCTGGGTAATGATTCTTGTATTATTTTAGCATTTATTATACGGGTAAATGAAGGGAAATCTCTCAGTAGTGATGGCACACAAAGCCAAGGATTTGTTGATGGTAAGAAGTCTGTAGGCTGGCTACCCTGTCCCTAATCTCTCGTGGACAGACTACTTAACATTATTGAGGATCTGATCAAATTACGTAAGATGTTAGTTCTAGGTTAACCTAGAGTACCGATCAGTCATATCCTGGGCGAGAAAAACATGACCTGAAGAGCAGAGGTTACATCCATACGTCAGCTTCCCCCGTCAGACTTCAATGGAACGACAGACTATGCCATTAGGTTCATTGTTGACGTGCATGTAACAATGCCCCATCTTCCGCCAACTCTAGCTCCCACAATAGGTGATTTCCGATGCTTTCTCCCTGACAACCTGTAACGCTTTCATCCTTTCCGCGACCCCCTGTAAGCTCACTGGCCCCAAAAGGTCAACACTTATTTTGTTCACATAAATGCACGTCTTCTTTCTGCAAACTCTGGCTTTAGCACTATAGGTAATTTCACAATGCATTCTCCCTGACCACGTGGGACCGTTTAGTACGTCCCGTGGCCTTTCCTGCACAGAGAAAGTTTAATGAAGTTCAAGCTCTTTCTAATGTGTGTGTGGGGGGTGGGGTTTCCGTCATCAGGCGATAACCGCGCAACTTTCAGAGAATTCTGTGGTTGAGGTTTTCAATAAATCATAGAAGAGAGTTTCTCTGGAATAGGACTATCGTTGAGGCCAACAGAAGGCGTGTTTACTGACAAACATACAACTCTCACACCCTTTAGATACTTTTGAAGTTCATGTTTGAATGTCTCTGGTCTAGTGGTGTGGTTTTGAAGTGACTACCCACAACTTTGTGTGTGACGGTGTGAGTATGTACATTAACCTTGTGTGTGGGAAAACTGAGAGAGAGAGAAAAAGAGAGAGGAGAGATGTCTCATGTGAATCTGATTACTTTCTTAGGAGAGAGAGGGAAAACACAAGGCCATGTGTGTGTATGTGAGTGTGTGTGTGTGTGTGTGTGTGTGTGTGTGTGTGTGTGTGTGTGTGTGTGTGTGTGTGTGTGTGTGTGTGTGTGTGTGTGTGTGTGTGTGTGTGTGTGTGTGTGTGTGAAAACACTCCAAAAAACACACACCATCAATTCCTGTCAGCTTAGAAGAGGAGTGAACATCTGTTGCGAAACCTTCCTCCCACAGAAAGGTCCACTGACTTCTAGCCTTGATAGAAGATAGGAGAGACATTGGGGACAGCGATAGTCATACACTGAATAACAAAGCAACAAGCATCACTTTCTCTGCTGCTGTTATTCATATTATTATTAACGCTAGCATCAGCAAATGTCCACATTAAAGATTGCGTTAGTTTACACCACAGTTTTGTCGACTACCAATCTGTGGCCTGATTCACCGTCAAGCTGGCGAGGTCAGGACGGTCCGGGGCTCGTCTGTTTCACTGTTTTCTCTGTTACTCTCACCATTAGAACAAACTAAACATGGCATTTTCTTACACTACTGTTTCATCAGGTGTGCCTTCGTCCGTTGTTTTTGTTATTGCTCCTCTGGCTTACGGTAAAAGGAACAGTGCTGTGAGCTTACACTAGAGGGCAAAGTTGAACTAATAATTATAATAACCCTTTTTATAGTGCTTTCAATTAAAGTAACAAAGTGCTTCATCTCATAGATAGCTAATCAAAGGATTGCTCATTAATATCATACAAATAATACAAACTTTAACTAGGATGCAGTACTTCAGTGACCGGTACAGTGAGTGATACTGTACTCCAGGCAAGACTGAAACACTCACACTACTGTACACCATTTTGAGTAACGCCAGCTTACCCCACTAGTGTTCCACTTGTGTCTGAGACAGTCAAACTTAAAAGAGCGAAATAGATTGTATAGACTTACAATCTAATCCATTTGAGTGGTTGATGTTTATTATAGAAACTATTTACACACAACAACCAAGCTGTTTACCTAGCTAGCTCAGAACGTGCAGGACACACGTACACACTAAGGCTGTGCCCCAAATGGCACCCTATTCCCTATATAGTGCACTACTTTTGACCAGGCCCAATAGGTGCCATTTGGGATGTAGACTAACTCTGTCCACACCTAAATACACTTCACCTCCCTCTGTAGAGTGAGCAAATATTCCCTTGACTCCATGCCAGTCTCCATGCCAGTCTCCATGCCAGTCACCATGCCAGTCCTGTGTTTGTTATACTAATGTGCCAGCCCATATCTGTCACTGCTCCAGTAGGCACACCTGTGTTGTGTGTGTGTGTGTGCACGTAGGTATGTATGTGTGTGTGTGTGCATGTAGAAGTCTGTGTATGTGTGTGAGTGTGCATGTAGAAGTATGTGTATGTGTGTATGTGCACGTAGATGTGTGTGTGTGCATGTAGATGTGTGTGTTTGTGTATGGGTGTGTATGTCCTGCCGTCTGGGCACTCCCTACCTCACACACACACCATTTCCTGTCTCACACACCCTGCCCAGCCTTCTCCAGGAACAGCCAGTACAGGGCTTCAGGACCTGTCTATCTGGTTATGTGGACAAACAAAGTCGGTCAATGGTCTACATACACAGACATACTGTATCTTCAGTAGATAGACAGATGGGGAGAGACCGAGACCGAGACCGAGACCGAGACCGAGACCATGTCCAAGTCAAAGTCAAAGTCCAGAAAGAGAGACGTACCATATCTTCATATCATCTGTCTATCTACTGTACAGTCTCTGTTTATACAAGAACACTATCTCAGTTTTGTCTGTTTGAGAGTGAATCAACCTACATTGGTCTGGCTGAGACTGGTTGTTATCAAAATGTAACCACTCAGGTGTCTGGTCTAGTCTGGTCTGGTCTGGTTTATGTGGCTGTGTGTCTTGCACTTGAACCTTGAATTTCCAGAATGAAGTAACCGGTTGTATTGTTTGTGTGGGAGAGAGGGGATTGTGTGTGTGTAAATGTGTGTGTGTCCCTCTGTGTATGTGTATAGGTGCTTGCTTATATTTGTCTGTTCCTGTGCATTGTGTGGTGTGTGTGTGTGTTTGGCGTACGTGTGGGTGTGTTAGGACTAGTGGGCAAAGGGTAACTAATTTTAACCAGGTTCCAATTAATTCCTCTTTTCTCTCCTTCCTTTACTGTTTAACAGATGGGTTTCCTTCTTCAAAATAAAATGGCACTTCTCCACTCCTTTCCTGTTCAGCTTTAGACCAGTATACACTACCGGTCAAAAGTTATGGAACACCTACTCATTCAAAGGTTTTGTCTTTTTTCTACATTGTGGGGTAATAGTGAAGACATCAAAACTATAAAATAACACATATACACAAAATAGTGCAAATAAAGAAAAACCCTTGAATGAGTAATATTCCAAACTTTTGACCAGGGGGTCAAAGAGAGACAGCGAGAGAGAGAGAGAGCGAGAGAGAGAGAGAGAGAGAGAGCAAGAGAGAGAGAAATAGAAAGAGGAAGATGAAAAGAGAGACAGCGAGAGAGAGAGAGAGCGAGAGAGCAAGAGAGAGAGAAATAGAAAGAGGAAGATGAAAAGAGAGACAGCGAGAAAGAGAGAGAGAGAGAGAGAGGGAGAGAGAGAGCGAGAGCGACAGAGAGAGAGAGACAGAGAAACAGGGACGAGAGAGAGAGAGAGCAAGAAAGAGAGAGAGAGAGCAAGAAATAAAGAGACAGTGATACAGAGAGAGAGAGATCTGGCTAAAATTAGGATCTGGCTAAAAATACTTGAATCAGTTATAGAACCCATTGCCCTTTATGGTTGTAAGGTCTGGGGTCCGCTCACCAACCAAGAATTCACAAAATGGGACAAACACCAAATTGAGACTCTGCATGCATAATTCTGCAAAGATATCCTCCTTGTACAACGTAAAATGCATGCAGAGCAGAATTAGGCCGATACCCGCTAATTATCAAAATCCAGAAAAGAGCCGTTAAATTCTACAACCACCTAAAAGGAAGCGATTCCCAAACCTTCCATAACAAAGCCATCACCTACAGAGAGATGAACCTGGAGAAGAGTCCCCTAAGCAAGCTGGTCCTGGGGCTTTGTTCACAAACACAAACAGATCCCACAGAGCCCCAGGAAAGCAACACAATTAGACCCAACCAAATCATGAGAAAACAAAAAGAGAATTACTTGACACATTGGAAAGAATTAACAAAAAAACAGAGCAAACTAGAATGCTATTTGGCCCTAAACAGAGAGTACACAGTGGCAGAATACCTGACCACTGTGACTGACCCAAACTTAAGGAAAGCTTTGACTATGTACAGACTCAGTGAGCATAGCCTTGCTATTGAGAAAGGCCCCCGTATGTGCACAATGCCCACAAAATGAGGTGGAAACTGAGCTGCACTTCCTAACCTCCTGCCAAATGTATGACCATATTAGAGACACATATTTCCCTCTGATTACACAGATCCACAAAGAATTCGTAAACAAATCCAATTTTGACAAACTCCCATATCTACTGGGTGAAATACCACAGTGTGCATCACAGCAGCAATATTTGTGACCTGTTGCCACAAGAAAAGGGCAACCAGTGAAGAACAAACACCATTGTAAATACAACCCATATTTATGTTGATTTATTTTCCCTTTTGTACTTTAACTATTTGCACATTGTTACAATACTGCATATATATATATATATTATATGGCATTTGAAATATCTTTATTCTTTTGGAACTTCTGAGTGAAATGTTTACTGTTCATTTTTATTGTTTACTATCTACTTCACTTTGGCAATGTTAACATATGCCAATAAAGCCATTACATTTAATTTAATTTAATTGAAATTGAAATTGAAATTGAAATTTAATTGAGAGAGATAGAGAGAGAGAGAGAGAGAGAGAGAGAGAGAGAGAGAGAGAGAGAGATACAGAGACAGAGAGACAGAGAGACAGAGAGACAGAGAGACAGAGAGACAGAGAGACAGAGAGAGAGAGAGAGAGAGAGAGAGAGAGAGACAGAGAGAGAAAGAAAGAAAGAAAGAAAGAAAGAAAGAAAGAAAGAAAGAAAGAAAGAAAGAAAGAAAGAAAGAAAGAAAGAGCACGAGTCACTACGCTAAAAACAACAATTTCTAGACATTAGGTCATTACAACACAAACATGCAATGACAAGTGCGCTGAAAACCACCCCTCACCCACCCCCTCCTCCTCCCCCCTCCTCCTCCCCCTCCTAAGATTTACAGCACTGCGTATTGCAGGTACATGATAATCCATTGTCACAGCACCACTCCCATAGCCTAGGGGAGGAATGAGAGAACACAGGAACACTCAGCCATGCACACACACACACACACACACACACACACAAACACACAGTCTCAGCCAAGAGGGGAGGTTCTGAAAGCTGTTTACACCTGAGCGAGCCAAAGACCGTGTAAGCAGTCAGCAGACACATGTTGATCAAGCCAAACCAAGGCCCTTAGTTAGTTCCTGTACTACAACAGCCAGTCTCCACCACTGTTTACGTCTGGGTTCAGGACCTCCAGGGTGGCCGGTCAGTTGAAAACAAGCTTTCCAGTAGACAGTAACCAAGGCCCCTTTATTTCTCCTGCTATTACAGCCACTCACCACTCTCTGTTTATGTCTGTCTCCAGACATCCATGGTGGCCAGTCTGTTCAAAACACATTTTTGACCAGACTAGCAAAGGTTGAAAACAGGGCCAAGCTGGGGATACTAAGCTTAGGAGTAGACGTCTATTCCAGTGATTTCCTTACAGTAGCTCTTACATTCCCTCCTCAAACCTTCCATGGTGGCCAATCTGTTCAAAACAAGTTTTTGACTAGACGAGGTTGAAAACAGTCTGGGGTAGGCTTACACGTGCCAAGCTGAGGATGAGTTCGGAAGTTGACTTCTATTCCAGTCATTTTCCGAGGGGAACTAGCTGACCTGCATGGTGTTGTTTTAGACACTGGCTGAAATAGGAGAGTTAGAGTTATAGTCTGAGGGTGTTTGACACTGGCACTGACTGGAGAGATGCCACTTTGGGGGTACACAGTTCCATACATAGGCTTACAGTATCATCACTATACAAAATATCCACTACTTTTAACTGGAGGTGTGAAAGCCTAGTGGTTCACACCAAGAGCAATACCATAGCATTATAACTTAAGAATGATATTATACGGTATTACATATGTTTCTATGAATAGCAACTATTGTAATGAGTCGTCGTTGGTGGGGAGAAAAAACACACAGTAGACACAAATGGAACTGAATTGTCAATCCTGCTAAAAGCTGAGCAGCTGTGCTGTGGGAGAGAGAGATCAGAAAAAGAGGTGAAAGGCTAACGGGGTTGAGAGGTGAAAGGCTAACGGGGTTGAGAGGTGAAAGGCTAACAGGGTTGAGAGGTGAAAGGCTAACGGGGTTGAGAGGTGAAAGGCTAATGGGGTTGAGAGGTGAAAGGCTAACGGGGTTGAGAGGTGAAAGGCTAACAGTGTTGAGAGGTGAAAGGCTAACAGGGTTGAGAGGTGAAAGGCTAACAGGGTTGAGAGGTGAAAGGTTAACAGGGTTGAGAGTTGAAAGGCTAACGGGGTTGAGAGGTGATATGCTAATGGATTGAGAGGTGAAAGGCTAACGGGGTTGAGAGGTGAAAGGCTAACGGGGTTGAGAGGTGAAAGGCTAATGGGGTGAACCCCGAGTCCTTACCCCGTTTCCCCCCCACTCCTCATCACACCAGGGCTGAATGACAGAATGGGGGCTGACAGTAGCGACAGTCCCCTATCTCCTCTCCCCGCCCCTGGCACCCTCCGCCCCCAACAGCAACCCTTGTAGGGATATAGGGTGACCTCCCATTGGGGCATGAAGGTGGCAAGCAGTCCTCAGCCTCCCTGGTTGTCAAAAGCACATCCAGCATCAAGCAGCACGTCGCCTGTCACCCTCTGGAGAAGACTATTAGGCTGTGTCCTAAATGGCACCCTATTCCCTATACAGTGCACTACTTTTGACAATAGCCCTATAGGAATAGGGTGTCATTTGGGACGTAATCTTAGTCTGGTGAATTCATGTTGACAGCTTGACAGCTCGTGCGTTTCGGGGCACTTAAATCTCTTTATGTTACTGGAGGAAACATGGGAGTTAGAACTACTCTCTCGTGACAGGCCTTGATTATGGGTGCCAAGATTACAACTACCACGTATGGAGATTGGAGAACAATTCCCTTCCTGTGACTAGACTAGACCTGACGATACATTTCTGGAAAGAAGTATAGTCAAAGCCAACATATCTGCATCACTTAAATGTAGAGCCAATTAGTTAGAGACCATATCTACCCAATATCTAATCACCATAATTCAGTAACAGTGACTTGCGTTGATAGATAGGCTACATGTTAAACAGTCTCATAAAATTCATTCCAACCTTTATTAATTAAACAGTACTACAAATTGCACTGTATTGCACCCAGAGTGGGAGTATCAGGATGTGTCAATCAAATGTCTCTTTAAATAATGGATGGACGGGTGTGGCATTTTTCATTACAACACAATCTGTACACACACACACACACACACACACACACATACACACACATACACATACAAACACACACCTACCTTCACAGTGATATTGCTCAATAAACAGGTCCCCAGGTGTCGGTGGGTGTATGAACCTGCTGAACTGAATGTGATGACAGTAATCAGCGTTGCTGTTAACTTGGAATAATCTGGAACAATACACTCACACACTCACTCATTACCTAACTCACTCACTCACACACTCACTACCTCACACACTCAAACAGTCACTCACACACACACACACTCACTCACTCACTCACTCACTCACTCACTCACTCACTCATACACTTACACACTTACACACTCAAACAGTCACTCACTCACTCACTCAAACAGTCACTCACACACTCAAACAGTCACTCACTCACTCACACACTCACACACTCACTCACTCACTCACTCACTCACTCACTCATGTATGCACACACACACACACACACACAAAAACATAAATCCACATGCACACTCACATACGCACTTTCATAAACATACACACTTGTGTACACATATGCACACCCTCACCTGCTCTGGTTCCCACAATGATAGTAAAACCAAACACACACACAGTCAACTACAGGAGAGTAACACACAGTCAACTACAGGAGAGAAACACAGTCAACTACAGGAGAGTAACACACAGTCAACTACAGGAGAGAAACACAGTCAACTACAGGAGAGTAACACACAGTCAACTACAGGAGTGTAACACACAGTCAACTACAGGAGAGAAACACACAGTCAACTACAGGAGAGAAACACACAGTCAACTACAGGAGAGAAACACACAGTCAACTACAGGAGAGAAACACACAGTCAACTACAAGAGAGAAACACACAGTCAACTACAGGAGAGAAACACACAGTCAACTACAGGAGAGCAACACCAAGTCAACTACAGGAGTGTAACACAGTCAACTACAGGAGGGTAACACAGTCAGCTACAGGAGTGTAACACACATTCAACTACAGGAGTGTAACACAGTCAGCTACAGGAGGGTAACACAGTCAGCTACAGGAGGGTGACACAGTCAGCTACAGGAGTGTAACACAGTCAGCTACAGGAGTGTAACACACAGTCAACTACAGGAGTGTAACACAGTCAGCTACAGGAGGGTAACACAGTCAGCTACAGGAGTGTAACACACAGTCAGCTACAGGAGGGTAACACAGTCAGCTACAGGAGGGTAACACAGTCAGCTACAGGAGTGTAACACAGTCAGCTACAGGAGTGTAACACAGTCAGCTACAGGAGGGTGGCACAGTCAGCTACAGGAGGGTGACACAGTCAGCTACAGGAGTGTAACACAGTCAGCTACAGGAGTGTAACACAGTCAGCTACAGGAGTGTAACACAGTCAGCTACAGGAGGGTGACACAGTCGGCTACAGGAGGGTGACACAGTCAGCTACAGGAGTGTAACACAGTCAGCTACAGGAGTGTAACACAGTCAGCTACAGGGGCATACATGTAAGTAACAGAGCCTGTAATATAAATCAACAGCTGTGATGACCTCATTCCAACCCTCCCTCTGACCACTTTAGGTCCAGATGCAAGAGGGCTTCACTATTCACTCCCCCTGTTACAAAACACACACATGCGTACATGAACACACTCATTTACAAAGTCAAATACACACAAGCACATGTGCACTCACGCACGCACACACACACACACACACACACACACACACACACACACACACACACACACACACACACACACACACACACACACACACACACACACACACACACACACACACACACACACACACATACACACACTTAAACAATGGCCTGCTGTGTGCAGCTGTTGTTGTCTGAGACAGAGAGGCCATGCAGGTGGTGTATACCTGTCTGCCAAGCCCCACTAGCAACACACCTGGCAAGGCATCGCACCGCAGACCACCAAATGGCAATACACTCTCGCTCTCTCTCTCTCTCCCCCCTCCCTTCCATTATATCTATATATATATCTCACACATACACACAATAGCAGACAACCACAGCAGAACCCTAAAACACAGACTCATGCATGCACATACGCACACATCAAAAAATCCCATCCACAATAAATGAAGCCATTCAAATCATGACCTCAGTCAAACACACAGTCTGATGGAAATCTGTTGAATTCATGTGATCCTTGTTTTCCACATACAGTCAACAAACCTTAACACAGAACGAGCTGCTGTGTGTGTGTGTGTGTGTGTGTGTGTGTGTGTGTGTGTGTGTGTGTGTGTGTGTGTGTGTGTGTGTGTGTGTGTGTGTGTGTGTGTGTGTGTGTGTGTGTGTGTGTGTGTGTGTGTGTGTGTGTGTGTGTGTGTGTGTGTGTGTGTGTACGTGCCTGCGTGTGACTAACTACAGGCCTATAGTTTTGGTCTGCGGTATGACTTATAACAGACCGTACAGCTCTAAGACATGTTCCAATAACCAACCCTTTCCACTGTTCTAGTCTAGGCCGTTGTTCTAACCAATGACTGTTCTAACCCCAGAGTGTTTGGACCGGTTCTTGCCAGGTTCCTTGCCCCAGGTCAGGCTGGCAGTCTAGTTCTGGGATTGTTGGATGGGAACAGGCCTATTTTATTTTTCCACTCCATGGTCCATGTTGGTTCTTGTCTTGTCTTGCTGCTAGCTGTTGTTTTCATGCTGGAGTTGCTGCTGTGTGTGTGTGTGTGTGTGTGTGTGTGTGTGTGTGTGTGTGTGTGTGTGTGTGTGTGTGTGTGTGTGTGTGTGTGTGTGTGTGTGTGTGTGTGTGTGTGTGTGTGTGTGTGTGTGTGTGTGTGTGTGTGTGTGTGTGTGTGTGTGTGTGTGTGTGTGTGTGTGTATGTGTTTTCAAGCTAAGAGGTGATCTCATCTGAATCACCCGTCTCCACAACATTGTATTTATCTGACCAAAATAGCCACCTCCTGTTGGAAAAACCCCACTCAAGACTACAGCCGCCCACAAAAATAGGCCAAGAGTTTCCAAAGCAGGAAGCTAGCAACTGTCTGTCTGTCTGTCTGTCTGTCTGTCTGTCTGTCTGTCTGTCTCTCTGTCTCTCTGTCTGACTGTCTGTCTGTCTGTCTGTCTGTCTGACTGTCTGTCTGTCTGTCTGTCTGTCTGTCTGTCTGTCTGACTGTCTGGGTGTGCTGACGTGGTAGTCTGGGTGTGCTGATGTGGTAGTGAAGCTAGCTGGTTGTGTCTGAGTTATGAGACAACAGCTACAGGGCACAATAACTGTATTTATTGATCAGGTTTTAAACGCTGGACAAAGGCTTCATCATATGCTTCATGCTTGGATTGATTGCTAATGAGCTAATGAAAAGTACTGACAATCTAGTTCAGGAATTTTCCTGAATTGAAATGTTGTTCAATATTGTCAACTAAATGTATCATCATCATCATAAGTATGCTTCTATCACCCAGAGCCAGGTCCTCTTTCACCACCACTACCCTCATCATCATTGGGCTTCATGTTTTGACTATGGACAGGAGGGAAACAGTGCTGGCTTACATTGCTGTCTGACTTTGCTTTGCCAACTCTCAGTCGACTGAGGCGATAATTCCGCCTATGCTCCCTGAGGGAGACTACGCACACTCACACAAACATTAACCCTCCCCATCTCCACTAGAACTCTACCGTGGAGAAAAAAGAAGAAAAAAAACGAGCTAAAAAACACATTCAATTTCCCGTAAAACCGGGAAAGGAGGCGTGAGTCACTGTGCAGCAGTCTTAAATGGCCCTGTTCTCATCAAGCGGCCGCCTTTGAATGTCTCCTCGCGGAGCTTTTAACTTCAGCCGCTCCACTGCTCTCTACTGGCTCCAGTCTTGTGTAGTCGCCGCCGGCGCTTTCTCGCCATCCGCCCGCTTCCCATCCTGCGAATTGTCTAACTGCCACTCCGTCTCCGACTATAGCGCTGCACTGTGGAGCTTTGTATTTTCTATCGTTCTATCGTTTTTGTCAACGATCCAACGAAATCCCTTGTTCTGTTGGCTCGCTCTGAAGTGCGCTCCCAAGATAAGTGTCAACTTCACTATGTAACATCATATATACTTTACAAAGGAGATGTACGTTTAAAGCGCACATCATGTAAAGATATGCAAACAAAGTGTATCACTACATGCCACGGAAGATGATGAATGACCACTTACTGTAGACAATATGCCCCTAAAGTTCAGCGATTGATCAGAAAATATCAATAGAGCAATGTATTCTCACAAACATCATTGCCAGCATAATCTGATCCTAATAGGCTTCTCACACAGACGAAAGTAAACACATCAACCGGCCCACACTGAACCCCAGCAGATCACACTGAGCCCCAGCTGATCACACTGAGCCCCAGCTGATCACACTGAGCCCCAGCAGATCACACTGAGCCCCAGCAGATCACACTGAGCCCCAGCAGATCACACTGAGCCCCAGCTGATCACACTGAGCCCCAGCAGATCACACTGAGCCCCAGCAGATCACACTGAGCCCCAGCAGATCACACTGAGCCCCAGCAGATCACACTGAGCCCCAGCAGATCACACTGAGCCCCAGCAGATTCGCTAATGTCTGTAATTTAGAGTTCCAGTCCTTGACCCTTTCTTTTCTTATTCTGTTTCCTCATAGTTTAATGGTGCCAGGAAAGGCAATACGGTAAACGGAAACCGAAAGGAACCGCCAAATAAATACTGTTGTGTGAATAAACTTCAGTAGGCAAACACACACACACACACACACACACACACCACACACACACACACCACACACACACACACACACACACACACACACACACACACACACACACACACACACACACACACACACACACCACACACACACACACACACACACACACACACACCACACACACACACACACACACACACACACACACACACACACACACACACACAGACACTTGGAAGTGCCCATGACTAGTATGACTGGAACCCCAAAACAGATCCAAACCCCCAAACAATAATTGATCATTTTTTTCCCATCCAACTCGCACGCACCTCCCTGAATCACTGATTAGTCAAGTCAACATAGAGAACCCATTAAGGAACTCAGTCAAGGTTCTGGCGAGGTGTCAACTGAACCCGGGTTCTATTAGACAACTGCAGCTGCACATGACTGATTCAGCAGAGGGCTTCAGGTAGATCACAGAAATTGCTATGATGATTTCTGTTCATAATTAAGACCAGCGACCCGAGTGTGTGTGTGTGTGTGTGTGTGTGTGTGTCTGTCTGTCTCTGTCTGTCTGTCTGTCTGTCTGTCTGTCTGTCTGTCTGTCTGTCTGTCTGTCTGTCTGTCTGTCTGTCTGTCTGTCTGTCTGTCTGTCTGTCTGTCTGTCTGTCTGTCTGTCTGTCTGTCTGTCTGTCTGAAATAAGATTTATGACTTGCCAATGTAAATATGTTCCCCCTTCCATCCATCCATACCTCCCCTGCTCAATGTTTCCCATCATCCCCCTCTTATCTCCTTTTCCACTCTCTCATTCCTTTTCAGAGGATTTTATAGACAGATTTCTGTTCTCGCCCATTGAGTTTTAATGGTCACATATCAAGCTCCCTCATTTGGCCAATGTCCTCCAGCTGACACCTTTAGGTTCACTTCGGGCCGGATTTCCAGACACAGATTAAATTTTATCCTGAAATGGACTAAAAAACTCACTCAATGGAGAATCTCAATTAAACTTTTTTTTTGTTGTTGATGTCCAGGAACAACCGTTATCTGAGTGAGGAAAACTAACAAACATACAGTAGGTGTTTAGAGTTCATAGTTATATACAGTAGGTGCTTAGAGTTCATAGTTATATACAGTAGGTGTTTAGAGTTCATAGTTATATACAGTAGGTGTTTAGAGTTCATAGTTATATACAGTAGGTGTTTAGAGTTCATAGTTATATACAGTAGGTCCTTAGAGTTCATAGTTATATACAGTAGGTGTTTAGAGTTCATAGTTATATACAGTAGGTGTTTAGAGTTCATAGTTATATACAGTAGGTCCTTAGAGTTCATAGTTATATACAGTAGGTGTTTAGAGTTCATAGTTATATACAGTAGGTCCTTAGAGTTCATAGTTATATACAGTAGGTCCTTATAGTTCATAGTTATATACAGTAGGTCTTTAGAGTTCATAGTTATATACAGTAGGTGTTTAGAGTTCATAGTTATATACAGTAGGTGCTTAGAGTTCATAGTTATATACAGTATGTGCTTAGAGTTCATAGTTATATACAGTATGTGCTTAGAGTTCATAGTTATATACAGTAGGTCCTTAGAGTTCATAGTTATATACAGTAGGTCCTTAGAGTTCATAGTTATATACAGTATGTCCTTAGAGTTCATAGTTATATACAGTATGTCCTTAGAGTTCATAGTTATATACATTAGGTCCTTAGAGTTCATAGTTATATACAGTATGTCCTTAGAGTTCATAGTTATATACAGTAGGTGTTTAGAGTTCATAGTTATATACAGTAGGTGCTTAGAGTTCATAGTTATATACAGTAGGTCCTTAGAGTTCATAGTTATATACAGTAGGTCCTTAGAGTTCATAGTTATATACAGTAGGTGTTTAGAGTTCATAGTTATATACAGTAGGTGCTTAGAGTTCATAGTTATATACAGTAGGTCCTTAGAGTTCATAGTTATATACAGTAGGTGTTTAGAGTTCATAGTTATATACAGTAGGTCCTTAGAGTTCATAGTTATATACAGTAGGTGCTTAGAGTTCATAGTTATATACAGTAGGTGCTTAGAGTTAATAGTTATATACAGTAGGTGCTTAGAGTTCATAGTTATATACAGTAGGTGTTTAGAGTTCATAGTTATATACAGTAGGTCCTTAGAGTTCATAGTTATATACAGTAGGTGTTTAGAGTTCATAGTTATATACAGTAGGTCCTTAGAGTTCATAGTTATATACAGTAGGTGTTTAGAGTTCATAGTTATATACAGTAGGTCCTTAGAGTTCA
>CM042394.1:5466201-5508701 GCA_023634145.1 Thymallus thymallus | reverse complement strand
TCAAGTAATCAGGAGCTGTTCCGTTTATAATTCTATACATGTGATTGAGCTTCAGCTGATTTACTCCATGTGCCACTGGAAGCAAACCGACCTGTTTGAACTCCTGGGCACCAACATAGGTTCTTGGGGGAGCATTTCAAATGTAGCGGATTGTGTTATTTTGCATTACCTGCAATCTGTTCTTTAATTTTTGTGATAGACCGCTAAACCAGGCCGAACATACATAATCAAAATGGCATTGGATCAGAGCTACAACGAACTGTTTTCTAACTTTAAAATGACCTTGTAAAGCGATATAAGAATCTTAGTTTGTTTGCCGATTTCTTAAGGATACTGTCAGCAATCAGGTCCCCGGAGAGACTCTGATCCATGTTAACTCCAAGGTATTTCACAGTAGTCTTGGACTCAGTTGTGTTCCCTGCACATTTTACCCTGATCTGTGATTGTTTTTTAATCCTACGCTTTGTGCCAAAAATAATGGATTCAGTTTTTCCTAGATGCAGGGAGAGCCTGTTATCCACTAGCCAGTTTCGTACTAGGTCTAGCTCCCTCCCTAGTGTTTCCTCAATGACCCTGACATCCCTTCCTGACACTAGGAGTGCCAAGTCATCTGCGTAAAGGAGCAGCTTACATTGCACAGAACCTGCCATATCATTTACATATATAAGAAATAAAAGCGGGCCCAGGATTGACCCCTGGGGAACTCCGCAGGTTTGCTGTCTCTGGCCAGATGCCTCCTTCCCTAGGTTACACACTTGGGATCTTCCTGTCAGGTAAGATCTAAACCAGTCCACCGAAAGGTCACTGAGGTCAAGGCAATTGATCTTCAATAGTAAAATAGAATGGTCAAAAATCCTTTTGCAAATCCAATAAAATGATTCCTGTAAAATTACCTTTCTCACTTTCCTCCTTTATTTGATCAAACAGGTGGATGAGACAGGTATCCGTAGAATGGGCCCTCCTGAATCCAGACTGTAGCTCGTAGAGCAGGCTGTGTTTCAGGAGGTACTTCTCTAGCTGGTTGTAGAACAGACGCTCAAAGACCTTTGATATGGAGCTAAGAATGGACACAGGGCGGTGGTTTCCCTCATCTGATTTACTACCTTTTTTGTAAAGTGGGATCACTCTGGCAATTTTCAGGTCATTTGGAAATTGACCAGTACAAACATAAAGGTTAAAAATGTGTGTTAGGCTTTGAGCAGTGACCTCTACACTGTCCCTGATGAACCTAGGATAAAGGCCATCCAGCCCTGTAGCCTTTTTTGAACTCATAGAACTCATACAGAGAGCCATTTTGTCCTCCGTTGTTCCACACAGTTCAAAGCTGTCTATAGTGTCATGGTAAAATCTCTCAATGAAAGAGTGGCTGATTGGCTCAAACACATTAATTCCCCAAATTAACTTTTAACAAGGCACACCTGTTTATTGAAATGCATTCCAGGTGACTACCTCATGAAGCTGGTTGAGAGAATGCCAGGAGTGTGCATAGCTGTCATCAAGGCAAAGGGTGGCTACTTTGAAGAATCTCAAATATAACATATATTTTAATTTGTTTAACAGTTTTTTGGTTACTACATGATTCCAAATGTGATATTTCATAGTTTTGATGTCTTCACTATTATACTACAATGTAGAAAATAGCCAAAATAAAGAAAAACCCTTGAATGAGTAGGTGTGTCCAAACATTTGACTGGTACTGTATGTCCTACCTATTCACCTTGATATTAAGTTGTTTACATGTAATATCATTCTGCTCATCCAACAAACACCAAATCCTTCCCTCTGTATCCCTATTCTGGAAACACAACCCTGGAGTCAAAGCATCTGTCCCCCTCCCACTGGCTCCCAGTCTATAAAAACAGGAAGTGTATTGCTGCCTCTCTCACCTGTGGAGAGATAGGAGAAAGGGGAGGGGAGGAGGAGGTGGTGTGTGTGTGTAGAGGGAGGGGGGGGGTTCCGCTTAGAGCCACGTCATTAGACTGATTATAATTGGTGAATTACACAGGTGCTCGTTAGGCTTCGTTAGAGCTCGGCGCTCTGATGTGGCTTGTCGACACAGGCACTTACAGATTAAGAACAAAGAGGGATGGAGGAGGGGGACTCTGTTGTCTTTTCTCTTTATGGCAGCGGGGTGTGTGTGTGTGGGGGGGTGAAGTGTGTGTGGGGGGGAGGGGTGTGTATGTGGGGAGGGGTGTGTGTGGGGGGGGTGAAGTGTATGTGTGGGGGAGGGGTGTGTGTGTGCGTGTGTTTGTGTGAAGACAACATTGGGTACATTTACATGGACACAATAATACAATTACTGTGAATAATCAGATTAATATAATAGTTTGATTGAAACGTTGACATGCAAGAAGAAGATTTCTCTAATAATCCTGTTTACATGGACACATCTGAAATCAGGCTACTAGTGGGATTTGATGAATGGAGAACATCGGCAATCAAAATAAACATTCTATCAAAGTGGCCATATTATTTCGGACATATAAAGTTAAGGGTTAAGATGGTCAGATCCTACCCCTGGTCATAGAAGCCAGTGGAGGCTGCTGAGGGGAGGACGGCTCATAATAATGTCTGGAATGGAGGCTGTATCACATCCGGCCGTGCTTGGGAGTCCCATAGGGCGGCGCACAATTGGCCCAGCGTTGTCCGGGTTTGGCCGGGGTAGGCCGCCATTGTAAATAAGAATTTGTTCTTAACTGACTTAAATAAAGGTTAAATTAAAAATTAAAAATTAAATGGAATGGTATCCAACACATCAAAGACGTGGTTGCCATGTGGTTGATACCACTCCATTGACTCCATTCCAGCCATTATTATGAGCCGTCCTCCCCTCAACAGCCTCCACTGATAGAAGCACAACACACTGTTAGGACATCACCTTTCTTTAATGGAAATACAGTCAAAACACTGGTAGGATCATCACCTTTCTTTAATGGAAATACAGTCAAAACACTGGTAGGATCATCACCTTTCTTTAATGGAAATACAGTCAAAACACTGGTAGGATCATCACCTTTCTTTAATGGCGATACAGTCAAAACCCTGTTAGGATCATCATCTTTCTTTAATGGAAATACAGTCAAAACACTGGTAGGATCATCACCTTTCTTTAATGGAAATACAGTCAAAACCCTGTTAGGATCATCATCTTTCTTTAGTGGAAATACAGTCAAAACACTGGTAGGATCATCACCTTTCTTTAATGGAAATACAGTCAAAACACTGGTAGGATCATCACCTTTCTTTAATGGAAATACAGTCAAAACCCTGTTAGGATCATCATCTTTCTTTAGTGGAAATACAGTCAAAACACTGGTAGGATCATCACCTTTCTTTAATGGAAATACAGTCAAAACACTGGTAGGATCATCACCTTTCTTTAATGGAAATACAGTCAAAACACTGGTAGGACATCACCTTTCTTTAATGGAAATACAGTTAAAACACTGGTAGGATCATCACCTTTCTTTAATGGAAATACAGTCAAAACACTGGTAGGATCATCACCTTTCTTTAATGGAAATACAGTCAAAACCCTGTTAGGATCATCATCTTTCTTTAATGGAAATACAGTCAAAACACTGGTAGGACATCACCTTTCTTTAATGGAAATACAGTCAAAACCCTGTTAGGATCATCATCTTTCTTTAGTGGAAATACAGTCAAAACACTGGTAGGATCATCACCTTTCTTTAATGGAAATACAGTCAAAACACTGGTAGGATCATCACCTTTCTTTAATGGAAATACAGTCAAAACACTGGTAGGACATCACCTTTCTTTAATGGAAATACAGTTAAAACACTGGTAGGATCATCACCTTTCTTTAATGGAAATACAGTCAAAACACTGGTAGGATCATCACCTTTCTTTAATGGCGATACAGTCAAAACCCTGTTAGGATCATCATCTTTCTTTAATGGAAATACAGTCAAAACACTGGTAGGATCATCACCTTTCCCCCTAATGAAGATAATGTCAGCTGCAGAGCTGGGGGAGATTTAAATAAATGTATAGAACTCAGTTTAACGGCTTTGCTGCTGGACAGAATTAAAGTTTAACCGTTTCACTGCCGAGCAGAATTGAGTCGTTTGTGGTCTAGGCTGAGCTCCCTGACTAAAAGCATGCAGCCTTTCTCTCTCTGTCTTACTGGCTGAGAAGTTTCAGTCGCACCAGTACTGGTGTTGTTGTGGTCCGTTGCTCGGCCTCTCCCAGTCTGCTGGTGGTTGGTAACTAGGCTACGCCTGTCTCGGCTACCACTACCTGACTATTAGCAGTGTCACTACTGATGACCCAGAAAACACCTAGAATACAACAGACCGACATAAAGAATAACTGTAATATCACTGCACGAACAATACTGTCAAATACAATAGTACAAATATCCTTCAGAATGATTTGGCTTTTTTCTCTAAATTCATCACTGGTAGTATACTTCTGAGAAAGGGTGTTTATGACTGTTCGGGTTCATCATTATCAGTGTATTGTGTATTGCATAAACTGTTTCTTACAAAAAATAAGTGCAAGTAAGCTTTCTCTTTCGGTGAAAAGTAAGGGTGTAAAAAAAACTACAAAAAAAGAGAGAGAGAGAGAGAGAGAGAGTGACAAATCTGCTGCTAATTTTCTAAAAAACAGAAACCCACACATGCTTCACCATGCCTAGTGGTGACTGTGTGCTTTCTCCCCTCTGTCTGTCAGGGGATTCAGGGGAAACTAGACCGAGATCCGGGGTCTGCACAGCCATTTGATGAGTGACCGAAAAGTATGTGTCATGTTTATTTGGGGGCGTGTGAAGCTGCGGGTCACTGAGGTGCACAGAGGGCCTTTATGAGTGTGTCTGTGTGTAGTGTATATGTACTACGTTCTCATGTTTCCATGGGACTGAAATGTTTATCTTTGTGGGGGGTTTTTTGAAAATTTGAGAATGTATGTTATCAATCCTGTATAGTTGCAAGTGTGACTTTCTTTTCTGGCATTGCAGAATTCAACTGACTGGTAGTCTGCTCTATATTTCTGACAGGTAGCAATCAATGCTTGTGAACACAGACTGTGTGCGTTTAGGGACTGTTTGTGTGTGAATATGTACAGTTGATGTCAGACGTTTACATACACTTAGGTTGAAGTCATTAAAACTAATTTTTCAACCACTCCACAGATTTCATGTTAACAAACTGTAGTTTTGGCATGTCGGTTAGGACATCTACTTTGTACATGACACAAGTAAATTGTTTACAGACAGATTATTTCACTTATAATTCACTATTATAAGTGAATTATAATTCACTTATAATTCCAGTGGGTCAGAAGTTTACATACACTAAGTTGACTGTGCCTTTAAACAGCTTGGGAAATTCCAGAAAATTCATGGCTTTAGAAGCTTCTGATAGGCTAATTGACATCATTTGAGTCAATTGGAGGTGTACCTGTGTATGTATTTCAAGGCCTACCTTCAAACTCAGTGCCTCTTTGCTCAACATCATGGGAAAATCAAAAGAAATCAGCCAATTATTTTTAGACCTCCACAAGTCTGGTTCATCCTTGGGAGCAATTTCCAAACGCCTGAAGGTACCACGTTCATCTGTACAAACAATAGTACGCAAGTATAAACACCATGGGACCACGCAGCCGTCATACTGCATAGGAAGGAGACGTGTTCTGTCTCCTAGAGATGAATGTACTTTGGTGCGAAAAGTGCAAAAGCAGAAAAGGACCTTGTGAAGATGCTGGAGGAAACAGGTACAAAAGCATCTATATCCACAGCAAAACGAGTCCTATATCGACATAACCTGAAAGGCCGCTCTGCAAGAAAGAAGCCACTGCTCCAAAACCGCCATAAAAATGCCAGACTACGGTTTGCAACCGCACATGCGGACAAATATTGTACTTTTTAGAGAAATGTCCTCTGGTCTGATGAAACAAAAATAGAACTGTTTGGCCATAATAACCATTGTTATGTTTGGAGGAAAAAAGGAGAGGCTTGCAAGCCGAAGAACACCATCCCAACCGTGAAGCACGGGGGTGGCAGCATCATGTTGTGCGGGTGCTTTGCTGCAGGAGGGCCTGGAGCACTTCACAAAATAGATGGCATCATGAGGAAGGACAATTATGTGGATATATTGAAGCAACATCTCAAGACATCTTCCAAATGGACAATGACCCCAAGCATACTTCCAAAGTTGTGGCAAAATGGCTTAAGGACAACAAAGTCAAGGTATTGGAGTGGCCATCACAAAGCCCTGACCTCAATCCTATAGAACATTTGTGCGTAGACCTGAAAAAGCTTGTGTGAGCAAGGAGGCCTACAAACCTGACTCAGTTCCTGTCAGGAGGAATGGGCCAAAATTCACCCAACTTATTGTGGGAAGCTTGTGGAAGTCTACTCGAAACGTTTGACCCAAGTTAAACAATTGAAAGGCAATGCTACCAAATACTAATTGAGTGTATGTAAACTTCTGACCCACTGGGAATGTGATGAAATAAATAAAAGCTGAAATAAATCATTCTCAATACTATTATTCTGACATTTCACATTCTTAAAATAAAGTGGTGATCCTAACTGACCTAAGACAGGGACTTTTTACTAGGATTAAATGTCAGGAATTGTGAAAAGCTGAGTTGTATTTGGCTAAGGTGTATGTAAACTTCCGACTTCAACTGTATATTGTGGGTACAGGCTGGCGAACCACTTCTTGTAAAATAAACTGGAAGGAAGTGAGCTTTGTGTTAGTTGACATTTGTGTGGTATCAACTGCAGTCTCTCATAGTAAAGCAGGAAGGGAAAGTTGATCTATTTTCATACTAGCACTGACTTTGCAGATAGGTACTTTGAGGGAAAATGTACTTGCTACAACTGTGATGTGGTCGTCTCACCCAGCTATCTTAAGATGAATGCACTCATGTAAGTGTCTCTGGATGAGAATGTCTGCTAAATGACTAAATGTCCAATGTCAAATCTGTTGGTGCTGACTTCTGAAGGGTTTTCAATTGAGGGGTTTTGGTGCTAAATATAATTGAATGATGAAAACATGCTGAATGCAACCAGTCATTCAATTGACCAGGGAAGTGAATTCACTTAACTCAGCCCTAAGCATGCTTAATCAAATCTCAGTTCCAAGAATATGAATCAAGCGAGAGTAAAGTGAATTTGATGTTTGTCTAGCAGCGTATACCATATTATCATATCACACACACACACACACACACACACACACACACACACACACACACACACACACACACTTCATCACTTTATTTACTGGAAGCTTCAGGGGCAGTCGCTGATTCTAAATGATGTTCATCCCTGCATCTGAACGCAACATGTCGCCCACACAGTTTCAGCTAAACTCACACCATCACACACACACAAACAGTGTGTCCTCTCTCTCCCTTTAAAAGCTATCCCTCTGTCACCATCTCTCTCACTTTCTAAGATACATAATTGCATAAGAGATGCATAAACATGCATGTCTTCACTGTCAAACAAATGACAACGTCTCTTTATAACACACGCACACAATACCGACACACACCATTTCTATGAAGTGGGACTGCCTCGGGATGGGAAGTTGTTTGGGTTGCCAAACTCTAGAGCGCTACTGGAAATGACTGCTTTCACTTTTGGATTCTGATCACTGGAGTATTCTAAGTATTACTGCATGGAAGAGTATATATAGACTCTGTGAATGCACATAATGAGGTACATGTTTAACATTTCATTGTCAATCATTCAAATTACTTGCTGGGAAATACTGTCTCTGTCTGTGTGTGTGTATATAAGGTGTGACTGACCTCAAAACAAAAGTACAAGCTCTCGCATGACAGACGTAGGTTACCATAGATATGCCAAGTAGTTGTACTGCAATGGTTAACAGCATTTTTTAAAACACTCATTCAAAATGGTCATTTTGCACATTTAAAGGTAATCCTTAAAGCTAGAATAATTAACTGAAACAAATTGTTCTCTCTGGCCTCGTTTCACTGAAAGCTGAGGGACGGGGCTGGAGAAATATAATCACTCCAAACTTCATAGACTAAAATAATATACATTATTTTAATAGGGCCATAACTGTTTGTGAGAGTGAGTTTTGACAGATTATTTGTGTGTACTGGTGTTGAGAGGAGGTTTTCCTGCCTTCTTGCCACACAGGTCAACCATTTTGGGAAATGAAAATGTACAATAGCTCTGCCATCCAGCCCCACCCAGACCAGTACCTCCCACCTCACATTCACTTCTGCTATTTCTCTAAAGAGGAGCCGTCTCTAGTACTAAGACCAACTATACAAGTATATGACTGGAAAACATTTATAGTGCCTTCAGAAAGTATTCCTACCCCTTGACTTATTCCACATTTTGTTGTGTTACAGCATGAATTCAAAATTGATTAAATTGATGCTTTTCTCACCCATCTACACACAATACCCCATAATGACAAAGTGAAAACATGTTTTATTTTTGCACACGAATTGAAAATGAAATACAGAAATATCTCATTTACATACTGTAAGTATTCACACCCCTTTGCTATGACACTCCAATTTAAGCTCAGGTGCATCCAATTTCCTTTGATCCTCCTTGAGAGTCACTAGAACTTGATTCAATTGTTTGGACATGATTTAGAAGAAGAAAAAAACACACCTGTATATATAAGGTCTTACAGTTGGCAGTGCAAGTCAGAGCAGAAACTATAACAGGAAGTCCAAGGAACTGTCCGTAGATCTCTGAGATAGAATTGTGATGAGGCATATATCTGAGGAAGGGTATAAAACAATTTCTAGAGTGTTGAACGTTTCCAAGAGCACAGTGGTCTCCATCAGTGGGAAATGGAAAAAGTCTCTACAGCACCAATCTGTGCTTTATGGGAGAGAGGCCAGATGGAAGCCGCTCCTGAGAAAAAGGCACATGACAAGCATGGTGGTGGCAGCATCATGCTATGGGGATGCTTTTCTGCAGCAGGGACTTGGAGACTCGTAAGGAAAGAAGGAACAATGAATGGAGACAAATACAGGCAAATCCTTAATGAGAACCTACTTCAGAGTGCTAACGACAGACTGGGGCTAAGATTTACGTTCTAACAGAACTGATACAGACTCAAAGCTATAATCGCCACAAAAGGTGCTTCTACAAAGTATTGACTCAGGGGTGTGAATACTATTTCTGTATTTCATTTTCAATAAATTAGTTACAATTTCGAAAAAAAAAATGTTTTCGCTTTGTCATTATGGGGTATTGTGTGTAGACAGTCAGGAAAAACATCTATTTAATACATTTTTAAGTTCAGGCTGTAACAATAAAAACGTGCACACAGTAGGGTGACACACTAGGGTACTACAAACAAAAAACAAACAAACTAAAAGCAGTTCCTAACTTCCTATACAATTTGAAACAAATGAATCCAGAATGAAGTACCTGTAAATACAATGGTATGTCTACATGCATACATTGATACTAGGCTACCAATAGTCTATCTATGACTGGCAGTTGGCCAAGAACATCATGTGGACCAACATTCCCTTAGTCACTCTAGATGAGTCTAGCGTACAACACTTTAAATCGGTCAATGTTTAAAGTAGTACGACTATGATGAGCATTGTTTGGGTGTGTTTGGAGTAGGGTGCGTGAGTTACTACTTACTCACATGTCTCAGTCATTCACTTTCTCTCTGCTCTGCATTAGGCATGACATCACTTCCCCTGACCTGGCCCTTCATGATGTACCCCCCTTATCCCTGAGGTCAAGGACATCTCCATGGCAACCCGTGACCTCTATAACCCTCTGTAGGTACCACCTTGACATTGTTCCCTAGCAGTCCAATGATAAGCCCGGTCTAGCAGCTAATGGGAATCCATAATATATACAAATGGAAGAGTTGAGAAATTCATGGTGCTTTTCACCTTACAGCAGGGGTCTCAAACAAACAACGTGGCCAAATGCTGCTCACAAACCAATGCAGGATGAGTTGTTTGAACTCTAGAATTACCTGTTTTAGACTTTTGTAAAGGATAGGGTTCAAAATGTACTGAAAGGTAATTCTAAATGTGTGAGAAAAAAAACATTCTAGACCCTCCCTCATTATTCCCTACACAGCAATCCAAAACTCATCTCTTTATGAAAAACACAATGTCAGGCACAATTCAAATCCATTAAATCAAATTAGCATGAATTAAATCATGTGATACATCATGCACTTACAAGAAGCTACTACCGTTTGTCTTTTTACAGGCTGGCAGAGCGACAGCTAGGGAGTTGGAAGAGGAACGGGAAGGACAGCTCCATATGTATCTCGTCAGCCCCTGGGCCAGAGGGGACAGTTTTGGCCGACCGTCTTTCCCTGCTGCGCTCTGCGCTGCTCATTTGGCCTCCTCCTGTCTTGTGCTAAAGGTCTCTCACTGCTACAAGGCTCCTTAGCACTTCACTGGGAGCTATGGAACGAGGATACGCAGATTCAAAGGCAACTCTGCTTTTCCTTCATTAAAGCGATTACATACACAAAATCTCCTTTTCCCACGGGCGGACAGATAACGACGACAGAGGGAAAGGGGGTATTGAGAAAAGTAAGAGAGGGAGGGGTCGAATGGGGTGGGGTAAATAATTAAAAAACAAACATCTCTAATTCTAGTTAGTGACCCCCGCGCACTTAAGGCTGAGTCGCTTACTAGCCCCTAACAAACGTCCTCTTTACTTAATTTGCAGGGTGAGGGAAGCGAGCAAGTTCTCCTCCGTTGTCCTCGCGGGGACAGTGCCCTGGCGGACACCGCTACCTGACTCACCGCACCTTCCAGGCCGTTTCTGGTTCACTGCGCTTGCAGCAGAGAAGACCTTGCCAGAGAAGAAGACATGTAGTGGGGAGTAGGCTAGATGAGATTTGTTTTGGTTCATTTAACTGCGATGGCCAGTGTTAAGTGTTCGGCAAGCGCCTGACTCAGAGGGTGAACCGGGGGCAAAAGAGTAGGGAGGAAGAGAAGGAGGAAGTAGAAATAGTCATTGTGAAGGGGGGTTATAAGAGAAGGGAGGGATGGAGGGAAGTAAAAAACAGTCATCATTGCGAAGGCCAAATAGACATCATGCTCCTTCGGGCAGCTTTATTGTTTTGTTCTTTACTAACTGAGGACTCAACTTTGGAGTAAGCGAACTAATGACATACAAGGGACAGAGAACACAAACACGTAGATTTGGTTTACAGTATATGACGGCACAATGGGCACGATACTGTTAGTGATGGCACGCATAGGATAGACCAACATGGCGAGCTCATACTGAAAAAGAAAGGCCAAGTGGGATTTCAGATGAGTTTCTTTCACCCCAAAATGCTGTGACTCACAATCAAATAGATCTTAACGTACATGCCTCTTTCTATTACTAAGCCATTCATTGTGAGAGAATGCTTAACAATTAACCATCAATCTCTTTTAGTCTGGTCATCAATGTAGTGCTGAGTGATTTAGTGTGCTTTGAGGTCGGTTCCGATAATTTTTTTAATCATGAAATGCATTATGAAATGACTTTAAAATGGATTTAGTGGAAATTCCAAAGCGAATAATAGTGAACATGCAATTCAATTGCATTAGACTGTTTTCATGTTATCCAGAGCGCTGGTGACTGTAACTGTGCTGCTGGCAACAATTGAATTACCCTGTTTTGGTGACTTTACTGACACTGGACATATTCAACGGGTGTTGAGCGTTCGTAAATTCGTCTGTTATGCTGCATCCCTTCCTCATTCTGTTTCAAAGCGTTGACTGACCTTACCACTCTCCTTCCGTTTTCTCATACAATGTCCCTCTCTCACTCCATCTCTCTTCTTCTCTATACTTCATCATCTCTCTCTCTCTCTCTCTCTGCAGCCCAGGGCAGAGTGCTGCTGTCTTCCTCTCTCCAGCCCTTCCGCCCAGCCCAGAGCAGAGTGCCACAGTAACACCCATGGCAGGGCAGTGATGTTTGGGCCCAGCGATGTACTAATAGTGAGTGAGCAGGTTGAAGTGCCCCTCTTTTCCTCCAGCTCTGCCACAGGCCTCATTCATGCTCACGCACGCCTGCATCCTGCTCACCACCGTGAGTGATTAACACCACAGGGCTCAACGGTTCTACGGTTCGTCCTCCGTCCTTTTTCTTCCCATCTTTCACCTCCTCAGAAAGCAAATGAAATCTGTCATCCTAAATTACCCTTTCACTCAACAACAATGACGAAATCGCCTGTATGAGCTGTGAACTGTGTGTGTGTGTGTGTGTGTGTGTGTGTGTGTGTGTGTGTGTGTGTGTGTGTGTGTGTGTGTGTGTGTGTGTGTGTGTGTGTGTGTGTGTGTGTGTGTGTGTGTGTGTGTGTGTGTGTGTGTGTGTGTGTGTATGCATGTGATGTGTGTATGTGTGTGAGAGAGAGACAGAGGGAGTGTGTGTGCAAGTGAGTCTGTGCCTATGCATGTGATGAGTGTGAGAGAAAGAGAGAAAGAAGGGGGAAAGAAGGGTATTCTATGCGTTCAGGAGAAATCCATGTCTGTCTATCTTAACAAACCGGAAACAGTGCACTTATATGATCACTCCATGACTCACTCAGTCCTTATTAGGCCTATAACTACAGAGTGAGTCATTACTTAGTAATAACCACTCACTAAGTGGGAAAAAAATGGCCCACAATGAACAAGATCGCTATTGATTTTTGACAATCTTCTTGACCTTTTAATGAGGTCAGACTGGTCAGTAACCTCTCTCAAGTCAAGAGTTGACCACTGCAATTAATCTTTCCTTAATTCCTCGCATCCTCCATCTCCTTCTCAAACCACATTGGAGGAGAGGATCCAAGTTCACTCCCCTTGAACCTCCTCCTCCAATGCATATTGAGAAGGGGGTGTGGAGAGAAGACGCAAGGAATCTGAGAAAGAGCTGCTATGCATCATGTCGTTCCTCTGACGTTACTCACTGACAGGAGAGAAGGTCATTGGTTCATGTGGAGGAGTGTGTGTGTAGGGGTGACCTCTAATTGACCCATGAGCTGACCACCACTTAAGATAATCAATGGAGATATTTCTGAAAACATTTCTCATGGGGAAAAAATCCTTTCCTTTCTAATTATATATATATATGTTTTATATAACCATTATTTAACTAGGCAAGTCAGTTAAGAACAAATTCTTATTTACAATGACGGCCTACGGCCAAACTCTGACGACGCTGGGCCAATTGTGCGCCACCCTATGGGACTCCCAATCACGGCCGGTTGTGATACAGTCTGGATTCGAACAAGGTTGTCTGTAGTGACGCATCTAGCACTGAGATGCAGTGTCTTAGACCACTGCGCCACATGGGAGCCCAATAACTAACTGCAGATATATTAATTTTACTTCTCCCCTTCAAATTATCACAAGGGATCAATTCACGAGGTGCATATTTTATTGAACATTTTGATATCCAAGTTGCCTAAAAATAGCACAAAAAGTGTCAGAATTGGGTGCACCACAAAAGACACGGCAGATGCTCGGTAGTAAAGGTAAGCCTAACGGAAGTTGGTTTCCTGAATACAATTTTGATACAAGTTATCAAACAACTTCGCTTACAACTTGAATGTTTCTGTCTAGCCACAACATCGTTATGGTGTTTCCCCTCCAAACTCATCTCATTATTTTAGTATGAGTGTCTTTATAGTACAAACAATGTGCTTAATCATTCATCTACCTAGACGAAATATAACCATAACATTCGTCTGTAAATAATTAACACATTTTCACTTTATGCCTATAATAAATTCATAATATCCTAGAGGATGCGCTGAACAGATTATTTCAAGTCTAATCATAATACAATTAAGTCATCGATTATTGGCTCTAAGTATTTTCTACTTAGGCTATCTTATCTATACATTGCAAGGTCTGTGGTCAAATTGTTGTCATGAAATTTGTGTTGGCATATGACAAATTGTCATACCAAAAGATGGAAATGATATAAAAACATGCGCACTGAGCACATTTGCTTGTTGCTGGCTGCCAAAAATCTGATTATAAAAAATACATATTTACTGCTTGAAGGGAATTACATGGAAGTGTTTTTAATAGTTATTGCCAGAAAACGATCTGTTACCCTGATAGGCATAAAGGTATAGACAGCATAGTAGACTGCTACTCCACCTGGGGATATGGGTGGAAGGTTGCGACGAGTCGAACATGGAGATAGAACTTGGAGAACTAGGGGCGCATGACTGCATCGTTCGATTCGATCGTAACTCTGTTCTGGATGAGATAATGATTCAGACCTCATTGCCATACTCAGGAGACAGGGACGTCTTTCTCTTCGAACCAAAAACAGGTGTTCGAATAGAGGGGTCTCCTGCTCTGCGCTACGCGCTCCCTCCGTGCCTCAGGTGCTGTTTTGTTTGCTACCATGCTTTCTCAAGGTAAAACTCTACCTGAGGCCAAATAATAGCTATTTGTCAGCTAATATTATAATACATTTAAACGTCTGGCGTGGGTTTACCATGCATAAAATATCAAAGGTTGATTACAAAAAAAAAACACGTTTCAAGTGTCATAGTGACGCTTACAGCGATTAATACAAAATAAAATAAAGCTGTTTGGTCTCTGTCTCCATGGTTAAAAGGGAAAAATACACTCCAAAAGGTTGATTGTGGGAATAAAAGGCATCCTAAAACACTTTTTTTTCAGGTTTCATCGTTATGGTGTCAGCAATTCTGATATGGTTATTCTGGACATGTCATTACTTTTCCAACCCATAATAAATTCATAACAGTTTGGCTGGCGTCACAATGTTTGAAATGAAAAGGAAAGACTCCAATACTTGAGAAAGAATAGGCCTACTGGCCTATGTGGGCCAGAACCACTTTTTCACGTGATCGTGATGGTGCCAGTCTTATTCTTGTTATGAATAAACTATTCAGGACATATCGCACTACCTTGCCACTCTAGCCTCTGCTCTCCTCCACACCCCACCCTCCCTCTCCTCTACCCGGAGTATAGTATGGCTATTCCGCCTCTTCCCGCCCGGAGGCCTGCTCCTGGAAGCGGTCCAACCTGGGATTGGCTTCCCGCTTTTCACACTGAGCAGGAACTGATGCGCCAGGATAACCATATATGGACTTGCTATCAATTTCGTTGCTATGACTCAGCCTCGCGCCTTATCAATATAACACTATTGAACACTGTGTGGATACAAGGCGATGGGAAGGGGAATTTGGCTACCGTTCAACACGTTCTACAATTACATTTTATAGGCTATCAATACATGTAGAATATTCAAATGTACAGTATAATATTATATCAAACTGGCAATGCCACCTTTATAACGGTGTTATAAAGATAGCCCTCAAGATTAAATCCACATCAATAGGCTATATGAAAGTGGAGGTTTGAAGCAGATACTAGCATTTAACCCAGATAGACATATAAAATCATATACGTAGCCTATCACTTTCCTCTCTCTCAAGTCTTGTTTATCTCAGCAGTTCCTGGCAACAACGTCATCGAGCATCTGACGCTTCAGGGCGTGGAAGAAGGGCTGACCAATCGGTGCGTTTCTTGCACTATAAACTGTATAAATTGCCTGTATCGCATGAACATTGGTAGAACACGAGTTTAGACCAGCGAGGAAGCAACTAACATTCCAGATAGCAAAGAAATATCAACGGGACGAAAGACTGTGGAATCCAATAATTAGTCACCGGACATCAGCTTGAATACAACTGTCAAGAAAAAAAACCCGACGACTATTGACTCGGTACAGTACAGTTCCACTATTTTGGAAGTTTTGCTCTGTTCTGCATTGATAACTTTGCCCTTTATTCTAATATACCTGCTGCGGAAACGTTTGGTTGCTGAAAAGACACTCGAGAGGGCTTGCCCTTTTTTGGACTAATAGATTCAGCTACTACACTGAAGAATTCCAGCAATATTTGAATAATGTCCACAATAATGGAACAGCCTTTCTATCATGACGACTCGTTTCTTTCTGCTTATGGTCATTCAGGCGCTGCCCTGCACGACTACAAGCTCCTCAAGCAGAACATGAACTTGAACTTCGCCGAGAACTATCGGAACCATAGCCTCAAGGCTCAGCTGCGCTCAGAGAGTGAATTCTATCCGACCGGGAACGCATCAGAAATCGGCTCGCTGAAGCTCGCCTCCCCTGAACTGGAGCGACTGATCATCCAGAACAGCAACGGTGTCATCACTACCACACCGACACCTGGGCAGTACTTCTACAGTCGGGGAATCACAGAGGAGCAAGAGGGCTTCGCGGACGGGTTCGTCAAAGCTCTTGACGACCTCCACAAGATGAACCAGATGCCGCCGCCGAACGTGTCCATCGGAACCGGTGGAGTCTCCACGTGCACTGTGGCCTCCACAGTGTTTGGTTCCTCCTTGCAGCAAGAACACCTCGAGTACACCACCCTGAACAGCTGTGGCCCTCACACTACCCTCACACCTGCAACCAGCAGCTACCCCTCCACCACCATCAGCTACCTGCCTCACAACCAGTACCAACACCCCCAATCCTTGGCGCACCCATCCCATCACTTCCAGCACTCGCTAGCTGGAGCAGGCCTACACGCACCCCGATATTCGGGGCTGAAAGAGGAACCCCAGACCGTCCCAGACATGGAGAGCAGCGACGACGAGTCAGCTCGCGGCATGTCCCCAATCGACATGGAGAACCAGGAGCGCATCAAGGCCGAGCGCAAGAGGCTCAGGAACCGCCTGGCAGCCACCAAGTGCCGGAAGCGCAAGCTGGAGCGCATCTCGCGCCTGGAGGACAAGGTGAAGGTTCTGAAGACTGACAACGCCGGGCTCTCGAGCACAGCTTCCATCCTACGCGAGCAGGTAGCTCAACTCAAACAGAAAGTTATGACACACGTCAGTTCCGGCTGTCAACTCATGTTGACATCCAAGATCAAGTCGTTTTGAGAACTATAAAAACGATGGACTATAAAATAAACACTGGACAATAATAGGGAGGACATTTGTTGAACTTTGTTAAAGCAAACATTACTTTTACTGCACTGGTGGGACAGTAAACTGACGAACTTTGTAAACTACCATTGTTTTGTGTTTTCATGTTGAAAATATTCAAAAGTTTGTTATTTTTGCATTGTTTATTGGTATCCAGGCTATGATGGACATGGGAAACTACGTGCACAATAATAAGACTAATAACACTCGGGGCATTTTGAACAAGTTATATAAAGTGTCATCTAGTTATGCCTTTGCCTGTTTACATGTTTTTATTACTTTGAAATATCATCTGTGAAATGCATTCCATTTATAAGTTATTGTGTTAAGTCAGGTTGATCCTCACTGTCTTTTTTACTTGTACAGTATAAATATTTAAGTAAAATATCTTTACATTTACCCTCGTCTATTTTACTTTGTATCCTTTCCACACAACTACATTGACATTTCTCAAACCAATGATTGCTATAGGCCTATGAATTAGAGCGTAGCTCGATATATTACATTTCAGCTTTAGTGTCATCAACATTATATAAATTGAAGTTGTGTTGTTTACATGGATACAGAATTACATCGAAATTTCCCACGCTAACCAGTAAATTATAAATCAGGAACTGTTTCCGATGTTATCAACAAACAGAAACGGGGCTTGACGAACGAAACGTGCCCGCGTTGGGTTGTTTGCCCTCACTGACGTACATACGCATTGCAAAATATGGTAATATTTTTGTATCACGTCACAGCAGGGGGAAGATTTCCGGGAACCCCCACCTACATTGCCCGTCAGCAGAGCGGTGCGTTTTCGATAGACCTTACACTGCTGGGCGATACTGTGCGTGTGAAGAGACGTTTCTTAAATGGCAAGCTTTTATTAAAGACGGGGGGGGAGTTTCCCTATTCAAGTTCCCAAAACAGCCCTATGTGTAACTAATGTCGAGATAAAAATACACGGGTCAATTTTCCATCAAAGCAAACGATGTTATCGCTGACGTGAAAAAGGAAACTAAAGCGTTGGTATGCTACGCATGAGTAATCTTGTACAGGTCTCTGAACATTCAACGTCTGATGTAAACTCAGCAATAGCCTGTGCAAGAAATTATGAACAGGAAAAGTGTAGGTCTGTTATAGCCATATCATTGATATCAGCACAGAACTCGAGGCCCTAGGTAGCTTTGTAAATTCCACTCCATCCAACGGAAGACACCCATATAACAGGGATCTAATCTATAGCTAGGCCCTAGGTACATATCCTCTCAACAGTTAGCCATGGATCTAGGGATGGCAGGGTATTGAGGTTGGATGAAGAGAGCGCTAGGTCCTCTGCATTTATTTTGAGAACAACTAGGACAGCCGTATTGACATCAACTTTATAGAAAAGGAGTCATCTGATGACTGATAGTTATTTTATAATCTAGCCTGCTTTAAGGAATCAAGGTATCCTACTGATAAAGGCTACGTGCTGGAAATTCTCCACTGAACACAATCTTACAAAACCTTTACTACATCACCACCTACCATTGTTGAAGCAGATCATTCAACTGACTTAGGAGAGAATCTGGCAAAGTGGCGTTATGGCTCCACCTAGTGGTGTTTAAAACTCAATTCCACACATGACAAACTGATAACTTCCACTTCGTTTTATTTGTCAGACAAAACACTACCAACATGTAAATCATCATGTTCCCATTTGTTATTAATATCACGTTACAGACTGAGTAGTTAATAATTACAATGTACAAAATATTATACGCTTGGGACTAGAAGAGATTCTAAACTTTCAGTGCTTGGGACTAGAAGAGATTGTTTCCACCAGTAGCTTATTTGTCATACAGACAATATTTTTTGTAACAATGTCAAGATAGAAGAGAGTGGAAGTCTAACAAGTTCTTTAGATGTACAAGTGTGGGTTGGACGCCAAGAGACTGCTGCTAAAGGGGGGACTTTCCATCTGAAGGTAAGTGCTAGGACATCTCAGGAGACTGAACGTGGGTCTGAAATGGCACCATATTCACTATAAAGTGCACTACATAGGGTGCCATTTTAGACACACACAGCTTGAGCCTCTGTTGTGTTGTTACTGTTTGGAGAAGAACTCCTTGCTCTTCTGGATGTCGGGGACGATGGTGTCACTGCCTGGCTTCCAGCCAGCGGGACACACTATTACAGGAAGAAAGGGACAATCCCGGTATGAGTCACACTGACATGGAATGTTGCAACAATTCTTACCAAATGGTAAAAATTCCATGTCTTCCAAACACATTCCACATGTTCTAAACTAACTGAGCTCCCATTTAAAGAGGCTAACAAAACGGTATAGGTGTTAGAACCTAAAATTATAGCTTGCTCTGTTTACTGAATGACTTCATGCCTAAAGTATCCTGTGTGCAGAGCAATGCGACTAGATCCAGATGCTGCAGGCCTCTATACAGACTTATATACAGTGTGTGTGTGTGTGTGTATGTATATATATATATATATATATATATATATATATATATATATATATTTTTTTTTTTTACAAGGAGCACATGTGCGCCAATGTTGAAAAATATATAGGCGCACAAAACAATTCCAGGTCACACCGCAAAATATTTTGCCACATATGCGAGTAAAACAGTCACACTGTAGAGCCCTGTGCTGGTTCTTGAAGTAAGAACTAGGTAGCAAAAACATGTAAAACCTGCTAAATCGCTTACCCTCTCCGTATTGGTCTGTGTGCTGGAAGGCCTGTACCAGACGCAGGGTCTCGTCCACAGAGCGGCCCACTGGCAGGTCGTTGATGGTGATCTGCCTCAGGATGCCCTTGTCGTCAATCACAAACAGACCCCTGACAGAGAGCGAGGGAGAGAGAAAGAGGATGCAGACAGTGAGAGATGGTCAGAAGGCCACATTGGGGCATCTGTGATTGAATATTGTTTCTAACATAGTCTATACAGGTAAACATGCACACATTAATTTAACAATAACCTTGCAAGTGCACACTAAACTTCAAATAGCACCTTGCATACAGAAGTTTCACATAACTGACCTGTACGCAATGCCCTGGTCCTCCTTCAGCACTCCGTAGTCTCTGGAGATGGACTTGGTGAGGTCAGCCACCAGGGGGATGTTCATTGGTCCCAGACCACCCTGCTTCCTGGCGATGTTGATCCTATAGGCAGGGAAGGGGAATGCACACAATGATGAGGTCATATCATAACCTCAAATACAGCCCTTGTTCACTTTTCATTAAAGATGTAGTGAGCATCACATAGTAACAGAAAGTCAAATTAAGAATTCTAAAGGCTGACATTCTCACAGTAATAGTCAACAAAGTAAATTAACAACTCATGCAAATGTAACCTACATAGCAGGATGATTCAAACACCATTGTTGGATTGAGTCCAGTGACCGTTAGTTCTGCTAAGAGCTATGGCTCCTATCACCACTAGGCAGAACAGCAGGCACAAACGAGATAGCCAGAGGGTGGGAATGTACTCAAAAGCCTGCTTAAAATGTTTTACAATTGGCAGATTTGGACAGCTGGAATGCATTTTACACTGACATAGAGAAATGCACAGATACAATTAGTTAGGTTGAACATTCTGATCAAGGTGATGTCAGGTGCAGGAATATTCAACCCTACTGTACATCTCCAATCCTTTAAAGTTCCCATCAATAGAAATGACTAACAATTAAATTAAAGCCAGTTCTTACCAGGCCAGATGGCTGAAGTGAGAGTCGGTGGAGCCACCGATGACCTCACAGCCGATCTTGCGGAACTCCTCGGCCCTGTCGCTGAAGGCCACGATCTCAGTGGGGCACACGAAGGTGAAGTCCAGCGGGTAGAAGAAGAACACCACGTACTTCCCTGTAGGGGAGACACGCAGGAGAGGAGTCAAAAGAGTGTGTGTGTGTGTTTGGGACAGCAATAACTGTAGCCTTCGAAGACGCAAGTACATCAGACAGTTACATTTACATTGTAGTCAGTTAGAATACTCACTTTTCTTTTAAGTACCCTGCACACACACAGCTGAGTGGCCTTGTTAAAACTTGAGTCATGCGTAGTTCTGCATGGTTGTTAAAGACACCATAATTTTTTTATTTAACTAGGCAAGTCAGTTAAGAACAAACTATTATTTACAAAGTAGCCCCCCCTACCCTGGACGACGCTGGGCCAATTGTGCACCGCCCTATGGGACTCCCGATCACAGCCATTGTGATACAACCCAGGACTGAACAAGGGTCTGTAGTGACACCTCTAGCACCGAGACGCAGTGCCTTAGATCGCTGCGCCACTCGGTAGCCCCATTGTTAATTACAATGATGTAATTGACAATAAGGATGAAGACCCATACCTTTGTAGTTAGTCGAATCAGGCTGTAATACACAATGAAGTTTGTATATACAGTCCGTGACGTGTGTGTAAAATTGTGTAAATGGTCCTTACAAGCCAGAATGTTGAATAAAATGTAATATAATCTTGCTCTACCGGTTGTCTGCATGGCTTGTCCTTCTGCTGCTCCACAGAGTAGTGTTATTAACCTGACTTTCAGTACACTAGTCTGTATAACGGTTTGAACTACTGGTCTTTATTTTCAATACTGATGCAATTAGCATGTGACAAACACTTGCACAATATGGCCATGCCTAACCGAGCCACAGAACAAATGGCAAACACTTCCGGCTGATTGCGAGGAAACGTGCTTTGGTCGACAAACAAAGTCAGGTAAACAACACTTTCCTGTGGATACCCCATTTCCACCTCCTACCGTTACTGCCAAAAGGACCAACAGCATACAGCATGTACAACTGGTAAAGTAACCTCAAATATCATTTTATATAACATTCTGGCTTGTAGAGACTATTTTTACAGCAACTTCTTTCAGACTGATATCCATGGTGTAACCATGGTAAAATTCAGATGTTTAGGCAACTTTGTAGTTAGACAGTAACCTGTAAACGACTGAACTGTCAACAAAATGGTAATGTAGAGAAAATCATAAAAGTCCTTACCCATGTAGTCAGACAGCTGGATATCTTTGAACTGTCCGTCCACCACAGCAGTGGCTTTGAACTGTGGGGCCGGCTGGCCTATCTTAGCGTTTCCAGAAGACATGGTACTGACAACGACAGCTCACTGGGAAAGAACACAAAAGACCCAGCAAAGTAAATCAACACAGTTCGAAACGTCACGTCTCAAAATGCCAAAGCAAATAGGGTGGAGTCTCTACAAGCATATGAAGAAAATATGTAATGCTGTCATACAATGGAAGTAATAGTCATATAAATTAATATAAAAATGCATAACATTTTAATGAAAAGTTTCCGCTCAAATCGCCCTGTTGGTTAGACTGAACTCAAATGTCTACTGCAGTGCTGTACTAGCTACATAACGGTGCAGGATCAATGTCCCAATACAAAGCCTAGTCACATGCAAGTCACTTGTTCTGGAGGCTTAATGAAGAAATCCCACACTCCGTTGACATTCAACGGTCCTTGTCAAATTATTACTAACGTTACATTGTTGGGTTTGGAACTTGTAAGAAAGGCATTTCACTGTAACGTTACTTGTGCACGTGACAAACTTGAGACTATATAATGCCTTGCACAACAAGTTATCATAAGACTGTTAAACATGTCTATTATATAACAATTCAATAGTATTATGTATGCATTCATTTACTAGCCATCTATGCAGCTAATCAAAAGAACAACCTAGCAAGACAAGAGGCAGAAAGTGCGAGGATTGACACACAATGCCTAGCCTAGCTAGCGTTACTGATGATAGCTAGCAAACTCGCTAGCCGGTTTCCTTTGTCTGCAACCTCAGCAAAAGTAACAATGCTATCAGCTGAAAAATACACCATATAAATTCTAAACATAACATGCATGGAGTGGTAGTCGAAGTAGCTAATGTATACATACGTTTATTGTGAACGTTTTGTGTTGCGGTTTACTGCAGTGGCGTAGAAGCAGCTAGTCCGAAAGAGAGAACTTTCCCCAAACGTTTTCAAATGTATTTGTTTTCAAAATAAAAGTTGCCTGGGAAGTCGTTGCAATAAATGGCAATATAATTAGCTAGCTTGTTGTGTGATTAATTTAAATTCAAAACACTTTGTGATATTACAATATGTATACACAAACGTGTTCCTGTGGAATGACACCACATTATATGATACTTCTTTCATGTTCAATTTAGAACAAGGACTTTTAATTTGTATGAGTAAACATTTTGACCCGGAAACGATTGCTGTAAACTCGTCACAGGCGCTGATGGTGGAACACGGGTTACATTTTTGAATTAAATAATTCAAGAGGATAATTTTGCATATTTTTGGTGAGTTGTGGTCTATTTAACTAGTTAAGTTCATATCTACCCATCATGTCTTATTGTAAAGTATCATCTTCTCTGACAAATCCAGTTTTCAACAAATCTAGCTAGCTAGCCAGCAAGCTAACTTAACGTTAGCTAGCAAAGTGCAGTCATTTAGCCATCGAACTACAATACCAGCTTACTTATTATTTTTTGCTAAGCTGAGTCTGATAATGAAGTTGTGGAGTTGTATTTTCAAATCGTTATGGCAACTAGCTAGCTAACTTACAATCTGAGCAAATTAACTCATATATGTTTACATCTATTGAAAGGGAACTCAGCTCAGCTGTTGTTGTTGCTGGTCTGAGTGGCATTCAAGAAGTTTGACAGCCCTCGAGTTGGAACTGACTGGTACAGTCTGACCTAATCAGAGTGGTCTGAATTGACTGGATGCGGCATGAACTGCTAAGACATTTACCATATGTTTTCTATCCATTCCCCCTCTCAATTATCTCCAGTACAGAAGAAGACAACATCCTAAGCCAGTTCCATCTTCAACCCTGGAATCAAACTCCTCCAGTCACCCGCACTCATGGAGAACACAAAAGAAACGGGTAAGAACAAAGACTGTATGCTGCATGAGATAGTGGGAGGAAAAGAGAGAATTTAGACTTAGAAGGTGTACATTAATTATACTCTGAGCCAGCTGGAAGAATGTTTGATTAGAAGCATAGTCATGCCTCATCAGATTCAGAATGTCTCTGGATTTACAATCTTACTATTTCCTCTGCACCACTTCCTCTCTCTTCCTTTCCTCCTCTCTCTTCCATTCCTCTTCTCTCTCTCCCTTCCTCTTCTCCCTCCCCCTCTCTCTCCTGTCCCTCAGCCTCGGCACCGGTCATGTGTGAGGTGTGTGGGACCTACTTTGAGACACGGCGGGGTCTCTCCAGTCACGCCCGACTCCACCTCCGTCAGCTCGGCGTGGCTGTCTCGGACAACAGCGGAGCTCCCATCGACCTGCTCTACCAGCTGATCCAGGACAGGGACGGTTCCATGCAACCACCCAAACCTGTCTACTCTTCACCCAAAAAACCCAAGGGGCCAGGGACGCTCATCTCCCAGAAGGAGTCCCCTCTAAGGGGTAAGGTCAAAGTAGTGACGACCCCACAGGATAATATATCCCAGGTAGCCCCGGGCCCTACAGCTCGTAAAGGGACAGTTGTGGCCAAGCCTCGGCAGTCTTCCATGTCGTCATTCCTAACAGCAGGCAAGACGCCATCGCCCTCAGGGGGAGCGAGCCTGGCCTCAGCCAAGCCTGCCTGGGCACCACAGGAGACTGATGCCCCTCTCACCCTGGGTAAGTCTCAGATTGGGTGTGTTCAATTGGAGTGGATATTTGAAGTGTTTCGTTATTAGATGTGTGTCATCAGGAAGTCATATAGTAGGCCTATTATATTTGTGTAATTGAACGTTGTACCATTACATACAGTTGAAGTCGGAAGTTTAGATACACTTAGGTTGAAGTCATTAACTCATTTTTCAGTCACTCCACAGATTTCATGTTAACAAACTATAGTTTTGGCATGTCGGTTAGGACATCTACTTTGTGCATGACACAAGTAAATTGTTTACAGACAGATTATTTCACTTATAATTCACTATATCACAATTCCAGTGGGTCAGAAGTTTACATACACTAAGTTGACTGTGCCTTTAAACAGCTTGGAAAATTCCAGAAAATTATGTAATGGCTTTAGAAGCTTCTGATAGGCTAATTGACATAATTTGAGTCAATTGGAGGTGTGGATGTATTTCAAGGCAAGAAATCAGCCAAGACCTCAGAAAAAAAATTGTAGACCTCCACAAGTATGGTTCATCCTTGGGAGCAATTTCCAAATGCCTGAAGGTACCACGTTCATCTGTACAAACAATAGTACGCAAGTATAAACACCATGGGACCACGCAGCCATCATACCGCTCAGGAAGGAGACGTGTTCTGTCTCCTAGAGATGAATGTACTTTGGTGCGAAAAGTGCAAAAGCAGAAAAGGACCTTGTGAAGATGCTGGAGGAAACGGGTACAAAAGTATGGGCCAAAAAAAGAGTCCTATATCGACATAACCTGAAAGGCCGCTCAGCAAGGAAGAAGCCACTTCTGCAAAACCGCCGTAAAAAGCCAGACTACGGTTTGCAACTGCACATGGGGACAAATATTGTACTTTTTAGAGAAATGTCCTCTGGTCTGATGAAACAAAAATAGAACTGTTTGGCCATAATGACCATTGTTATTTTTGGAGGAAAAAGGGAGACTCTTGCAAGCCGAAGAACACCATCCCAACCGTGGCAGCATCATGTTGTGGGTGTGCTTTGCTCCAGGAGGGACTGGTGCACTTCACAAAATAGGTGGCATCATGATGAAGGAAAATTATGTGGATATATTGAAGCAACATCTCAAGACATCAGTTAGGAAGTTAAAGCTTGGTCGCAAATGGGTCTTCCAAATGGACAATGACCCCAAGCATACTTTCAAAGTTGTGGCAAAATGGCTTAAGGACAACAAAGTCAAGGTATTGGAGTGGCCATCACAAAGCCCTGACCTCAATCCTATAGAAAATTTGTGGGCAGAACTGAAAAAGCTTGTGCGAGCAAGGAGGCCTACAAACCTGACTCAGTTACACCAGTTCTGTCAGGAGGAACGGGCCAAAATTCACCAAACTTATTGTGGGAAGCTTGTGGAAGGCTACTCGAAACGTTTGACCCAAGTTAAACAATTGAAAGACAATGCTACCAAATGCTAATTGAGTGTATGTAAACTTCTTTTTCTCTTCATTTTATTTCACTTTTTTTTTTAACCATGTAGGGCAACTGCGACCTGGCCAAGACAAAGCAAAGCAGTGTGACAAAAACAACAACACATAGTTACACATGGGATAAACAAACGTAGAGTCAATAACACCATAGAAAGTCTATGTACAGTGTGTGCAAATGTAGTAAGATTAGGAAGGTAGGTAGGTAACTTCTGACCCACAGGGAATGTGATGAAAGAAATAAAAGCTGAAATAAATAATTCTCTCTACTATTATTCTGACATTTCACATTCTTAAAATAAAGTGGTGATCCTAACTGACGTAAGACAGGAATTTTTTACTAGGATTAAATGTCAGGAATTGTAAACTGAGTGTAAATGTATTTATCTAAGGTGTATGTAAACTTCCGACTTCAACTGTATCTACAGATAGATCAACATTTCTGTTCTCATGTAAAGACATTATTAACCTCAAGTCTAACACGGCACATTCTAACACCAGTCTCTGGCTCCGCCCCTGCCTCTACAGCGATGGACACCAATGACGAGGTGCATGTGTGCCAATTGTGCGGTGCCTGGTACGAGTCCCGCAAAGGCCTGGCCAGTCACTGCCGGGCCCATTTGCGCCAGTTTGGCATCACCGAGAACACCGAGACGAAAGGAGGACCAATAGAATTCCTCTACCAGATCATGGAAGCAGAAGACCTCCAACCTATAGCAAGTGAAGGTCTCAACGTCTATAACCCTTCTATGTCTTCTAACTCTAACAAACGTCCCTCTGACTCGGGTTCGTCCACCTCGCCTGCTAGACATAAAGGATCCCCCTCCTCCTCCCTTCACCAGCCTCCCTCCAGCAAACGGCCCAAGCCCTCCGCCTCAGAAGGAACCGCTCCGCAGGATCATAGGCTCAGCACTGGTGAGTTTCAAGTTTTTTTTAAAGGGACAATCTGCGATTGATACATCCATTTAGTTTAAGTCATATTTTAAGTAAAATTAAGTCATTTTAGTTTGTCATTTTAAAGGGACGTCACAATTCAAAGAACAGAAAGGTAAATTATAAAACCTCAAGTGATTAATAAAAAACATATTATTTTAAATACAGGTGATTTCACCTGCGTGTTGTGTGGCGAGGAGTTTGAGAACCGTAAAGGCCTAGCGAGCCACTCCCGCTCTCACCTGCGCCAGCTCGGCGTCACCGACCTCCTGGGCAAGGCGTCGGCCATCGACACGGTCCAGCAGCTTGTCAGCAGCGGTGTACTTGCGGCCGCCGCATCAGTACGACCCAGTAACACCACCACCACCAAGACCCCGTCTCAGTCTCCAGCCCCAGCCAGGTCTCCAGCTAGATCCCCAGTTAAGGCCCACCTCAGCCCCTTGGCCTCCAGCCACAACCCCAGGCAAAAGGCCAAGAAGGGCTCCACCCTGGTCTATCCCAAGCCGGAGCCCCTGGAGATGGAGCTGGATGTGGGGTTCTCCAGTCCGCTTGGGGGGTACAGCAGCAGTAATGGATCTCAGGGTTCTCAGAAGTGGCCCAACTCTGCTGGAAATGGCCAGTCCTTCAACTCAGGTATCTTTTTTACCAAGTGTTATAAGTTCTGTAGTTTCTAATTAGTGTGATGTCAAATTCCCTCTTAAATTTGTGTTTTACCATTGTATAACTGTACTCATAGACCAATGACCATCCATTCAGTAAAAGCAGAAATGCCAAATGCAGTGACGTATCAAGTGACAAATCCCTCCCTCTTTCCCTTCCCCAGGTTCAGACCAGGAGCTCATGATCACCTGTGAGTTCTGCGGCCAGTTCTTTGACAGCCGCAAGGCCCTGTCCTGCCATGCCCGCTCCCACCTGCGCCAGCTGGGAGTCATGTGGTCTGTCAACGAGTCACCCATCGACCTGCTGAGAGACATCCTGCTGAAGGAGGGCAGTGCCACCCCCACCATGGTGAGTGTATGTCTTCCAAATTGCCAGTTGGCAACAGAGGTCAGGTCAATATCTCATTATGTGCTACCTACCTGCTGCGGTTGTGCCCTTGAGCAAGGCACTAAGCGGCAAATCTTAACTTCTGCTTAAAGGGTAACTCTCAAACCCAATTTCAGCCCAGCCCCTTTAAAAAAAAATTAATTGAGGTGAGAAGTTGTGGGGGGAATTTGCTCATAAATATTAATTTTAGGGTAAACATAGTTGTACCTGATCCCAACCCCTAAAGCATACTTACCAGAAGTCCACTGGCACGCGCTGATAATAAAATGATGGCTCTGGACAGTTAGCTCACAGTGGTAATGCACCACTGTAATCCCCCATGGGGCAAAAAAATTGCAGTATTGTGTTGGGAAGAAAAGTGCAATCATCAATTTAACCCGCATTGCTGTTTTTCCAATGGTCTTTAACTTGAACTTTTCTGAATTACAAGTGTGTGGGCACGGCATGAATATTGGAAATAAAGGATCAAAAAATATTCTACAGAACCAGTCAAGTTTGGACACACCTACTTATTCAAGAGTTTTTCTTTAAAATCGAATTGTATTTGTCACATGCGCCGAATACAACAGGTGTAGCCCTTACAGTGAAATGATTACTTGCGAGAACTTAACCAACAATGCAGAGTTTTAAAAATGTAAGTAAGAAACATTTTGCTAAATAAACTAAAGGAAAAATAGTAACACAATAAAATAACAACAACAAGGCTAATCACAATAAAATAACAACAACGAGGCTAATCACAATAAAATAACAACAACGAGGCTAATCACAATAAAATAACAACAACGAGGCTATATATACAAGGGGTACCGGTACAGAGTCAATGTGCACGGGTACGAGGTATTTCAGATAATATGTACATGTAGGTAGGGGTAAAGTGACTATGCATAGATAATAAACAGAGAGTAGCAGCAGCGGCGTGTGTGTGGCGTCAATATGCATGTGGTGTATGTCTGTGTGTCAGTGTAGTATGTGTGTGGTTAGAGTCCAGTGAGTGTACAGAGAGTCAGTGCAAAACAAATCATAATAAAATGAGGGGGTCCATGTAAATAGACCGGATGGCCATTTGGTTAGCTGTTCAGCAGTCTTATGGCTTAGGGGTAGAAGCTGTTCAGGAGCCTTTTGGTCCCAGACTTGGCTCTCCGCTGCTGCTTGCAGAAAGAACAGTCTGTGACCTGAGTGGCTGGAGTCTTTGCTTTCCTTTTGTTTTGGGGACTGTGATGGGAAAGAACCTGTTGCACGTGGATCAATAAAGATGTATTGTGTTGTAGGTCAAGAGAGAGCCAGCGTCCACTCACAGGCGCTTCTCGGAGCCTTCGTGGGCTCCCCAGGGCTCTAAGAGGACGTTCACTCCTCCACTAGACTACTCCCTCAACGACAAGCCTGGCCCTGATAAGAATGGGTCCTCCCAGTCTGGTAAACTAACAGTGCTAACGCCTGGTTAAAGCCCAGTGGATCTCAGCCAGAGGTTATTTGTGGCAGGCAACTGTTTTCCATTGCAGCTGTGTTTATATGATGGCAATTGTACTTAGCAGATGCTCTTGCCAAAGGTGACTGATCCCATTATTAGTAAAAATAAAACTAGGTAACCTGTCTAGTAGTAAGTGCTGAAATAGAAACGTTTATCACGTGAAAAGCTTCAACTGTCAAACTTCTGTTTTTAACCCCCACGTCCTCTTCTCTCCTTCCAGCAGGGGATGCGTGCTGCGAGCTGTGTGGCTTTGACTTTGAGAACCGCACGGCGCTGGCGAGCCACGCGCGGGCCCACCTCCGCCAGCTGGGGGTTAAGGAGTGGAGGGCAGAGGGTGTGAAGGCCTCCCCCATCGAGTTGCTCAGCGCCTGGATCCAGAGGCAGCCCCGCAAGGCCGCGGAGATCCACCGCCAGTACCGCAACGGTGACCTCAACATCAGGTTTAAAGTGCGTGGCCATTAGGTTTGGATCTAATATCTCTGTGGCAGTGGGGCTGCTCACATCCAGTCTTGTATTAAAAGCAAGTGACAATCACATGCCCTCAAGTGCATGATGTTTTGGCACTTTCCAGCTGCTTACTTCTGTGGCGGGAGTGCTCCAACTCTGTCTCAAAGAGCAGCTGGGTTTCCTCCTTCCTTTTCTAAACAGTAGCTGAGGCTTGGGGAGACTAGACGAGTGGACATTCTCTAACCAGTTATTGATTTAAATTGAGAGGAAAAGCAGCAGATTGACATGAATAAAATAAGTCTGTGTGTGTGCTGTATGTTATTTCTACAACCAATCCAGGTGAATGTAGAGGATCCTGTCCAACTTCCAGGCGAAACAATTTCACCAACACTTGATTTTTTTCCCCCGTTCCAGAGGAACGCCCCGTCCCACTCTCCCTCCATAGACTCAGGCCCCTTCGCCTCGGGATCCCAGAGGACTGCGGCTGCGGGGCTGGGGCGCAGGGCAGGCCGAGAGGTGTCCAGGGTCGCCGGGGGGTCGTCCAGGACAGCTCAGGGTCAAAGGTCACAGGGGGAGTCTGGACACTCGTCACATCACCATCATATCGTCACTAATACGCAGTCCCAGGGGGCTAGAGGAGACTTCAACCACATACGCTCTCCTAGAAGTGAGAGCTAGAAACAGATGCAAACGTGCATGTACACACACACACCCTATAGTCATTTCTACCTGTGATAAAACATACGTTGAGCTATGCTAGACTCTGATTTCTAAACCCCTTCCCATCCTGTCTGTGCCAGGTTTCGAGCGGCGGGTCCCTAAACACACCGCCCATACGAAGGGAGCAGAGGGAGCAGACGGCGCTCAACAACCCTCCCGGTCAGGAAACATCCCTTCCCTGGTTCCCAGGCCTCCCGCCACTCCTCTGGTCAAACAAGTGGGCAAAGAGTACACCCTCAAGTGCAGGTGAGTTGATTGCCAAAATGTGGTTCAATGTACGCTGAACTCACAGATTGCCTGTGTTCACACGCTTGTAGGTTTTCTTATTGGCATCGTAAGAGGGTCTATGCACTACAGGTTTTGATACTTCCACAATGTTTCATAGAAAGTGGATTAAGCACCGGTCTGTTTGTATATTATTATTAACCACCCTTGTCACTCTTGCTTTCTGTTCTATTCCATCCTTTAGGTTCTGTGAGGCAGTGTTCCATGGATCTCAGTCAGTACAGGAGGACTGGATCAGACACCTGCAGAAACACATCCTGGACCTCCGCTTCAACAAGGCCTCTCCTCCTCCCACCCCTGGCCCCGAACGGCCCCTGGTCCCGGGCATCGAACCCTCAGCCATCCCCCCTACCACCACCCCTGTCCTTCTGGCACCACTGGCTGTTTAAATGATCCACTACTAAAGCTACACTCACTGCATTTCCCTTATTACCACTCAGTTGGATCGTCTTATCTGTTGTTCACCTGTTTGTTTTCCCCAAAGGACTGTTGAAGTCAGTGTACACTGTGGCAACAACACTAGTAATAAGGTGTGTGGGAGACTATGCGTTTGTTTATTTATTCAGCGTTCAAGAAATTACTTGGTATGAATGATAACTACACAAAGTGGATATACTGTGTCACTTGTCTTGTCCACCAGCTGGCTCTCTCGCTCTCTAGCTGGGGAAGAGGTTTTTGTAGCACAGATGTAGTTGTACCAGCCTCATATCACCTCTAGAGGGCCTACTGGAGCCACTATAAGAAGTCTACTTTCAGTTTCTGTACTCTTGTTGGGGTCACTCTGACACGAGGGGTCAAACAAACTTAACATTCACCATGACACAGTCACACCACGTAGTAGTCTATCAATGGTTACATTCCATATCTTTATTGTGATGTTTATTGCACATTATTTACATAGAAACCTACATTCATAGTAGTCTGTATGACTTTGGATAGAATGGATTTCCATAGACTGTAGTCAGTGATGTCACTGAAGAAGTAAGGCAAAGCCTGTTCTAGCATTAAATACATTCCCCTTGTTTCAACTGTTTCAAAGCAGTGTGGTGTTATAGGTTGCATTGCAAAATAGCAGAGAAGGAAGCATGTTCAGCTTTGAATTATGGTCTGAAATTAATTTCCCTATTGTACAGGAATTTGTATTTACTTTTTTATGAATTATGTTTTTAAATGTAGAAATGTTTTCTGAAGTAAAGACGTATAGACAAGGTTTTATATTTGTCTTGAATTCTTCTGTAATGAGTGGTTTGCAAGGAATACCAGGACATGTACTCAGAGCATGCGCTGACCAGCTGGCAAGTGTCTTCCCTGACGTTTTCAACCTACAGTGCCTTTAGAAAGTATTCATACCCCTTGACCTTTTCATAATGTTCCCCATAATGTCAAAGTGGAATTATGTTTTTTTGTCATTTTTACAAATGAATTAAACATGAAAAGTTGAAATGTCTTGAGTCAATAAGTATTCAACCCCTTTGTTATGGTCTTATGGCCTAAATAAGTTCAGGAGTAAAACGTGTTTAACTCACATAAGTTGCTTAGACTGTTTAACATGATTTTTGGATGACTACCTCATCTCTACCCCACACATACAATTATCTGTAAGGTCCTTCAGTCGAGCAGTGAATTTTCAAACACAGATTGAACCACAAAGACCAGGGAGGTTTTCCAATGCCTCACAAAGAAGGGCACCTATTGGTAGATGGATAAAAATTAAAAAAGCAGACATTGAATATCCCTTTGAGCATGGTGACTAAAATGGTTACAGAGTTTAATGGCTGTGATCGGAGAAAACGGAGGTTGGATCAACAACATTGTAGTTACTCCACAATACTAACCTAGAGTGAAAAGAAGTAAGCCTGTACAGAATGAAAATATTCCAAAATATGCATCATGTTTGCAATAAGGCACAAAAGTAAAACTAAAAATTGTTGCAAAGAAATTAACTTTGTCCTGAATAAAAAGGGTTATGTTTGTGGAAAATCCAACACAACACATCACTAAATATTACTCTTCATATTTGCAAGCATGGTGGTGGCTGCATCATGTTATGAGTATGCTTGTCATTGGCAAGGTCTAGGTAAGTATTTTTGGGGAATTTGAATAGAGCTGAGCACAAGCAAAATCCTAGAGGACCTGGTTCCGTCTGCTTTCCAGCAGACACTGGGAGACAGTCACCTTTCAGCAGGATAATAACCTTAAACATGAGGCCAAATATACACTGGAGTTGCTTACCAAGACGACAACAAATGTTAAGCTTTGACTTAAATCGGCATAAAATCTATGGCAAGACTTGAAAATGGCTGTCTAGCAATGGTCAACCATTTTGAAAGAGCTTGAATAATAATAATAATGTGGAAGTATTGTACAATCCAGGTGTGCAAAGCTCTTAGAGACTTATCCAGAAAGACTCACAGCTGTAATCGCTGGCAAAGGTGCTTCTACAACTTATTGACTCAGGGGTGTGAAAACTTATGTAAATGTGCAAAAATGTCTAAAAACATGTTTTCACTTTGTCATTATGGGGTGTTGTGTGTAGATGAGTAAGAAAATTCAGGCTGTAACACAACAAAATATGGAATAAATCAAGGGGTATGAATACTTTCTGAAGGCACTACAACGTTACCTCAGTTACCTCGTACCCCTTCACATCTACTCAGTACTGGTACTCCCTGTATATAGTAATGTTATTACCTCGTACCCCTTCACATCTACTGAGTACTGGTACTTCCTGTATATAGTCATGTTATTTTGACTTGAGGTTGTTATTCGTTATTCACTGTGTATTTATTCCTCGTGTCACTATTTGTATTTCTTACATTATTTTGTATATTTTTCTTTAACTCTGCATTGATGGAAAAGGACCCGTAACTAAGCATTTCACTGTTAGTCTACACCTGTTGTTTACGAAGCATGACTAATACAATTTGATTTGATTGAATTGAGGTCAAGACATCAGTAACAGTGCTTTTTCCAAGGTTCCTTGTCTAATTAAATTAATGTAAAGAAATTCTGAAGTAACCACGAGAACAGACCCAAGACTTACACAATGAGCTACAAGAGGCTGGCTAGCAGGGTAAGTTGAGCAATTACTGTTCACTCCTGAATGTACTTTTCAATCCAAACTTCTACATACATAATGATGTTCTATAAAATACCAGGCCCATCCCTCCTTCACTGCTGACAATGCCAATGGACGTGTCAATTGGTAGTCTTATGTCCAATACGTCCATATAGTGTATTTGTAAAAAATAAACAAGCCGTTATAGTTGACTTGGCCAAGAACAATGACCAATTCCTTAATGTCAAACCGAACAGAAATAGCACTTAAAACTTGAGTGTCATGTCATAGAGTTTGAATCCATCACAAACACTTTCTTTCACAAAACCCTCTCAGAATCCAAACAACTCAAAGTCAAATAGAACCCTATCATTTACACTCTATTCCTATTTGTCTCTCATCCAAACCTCATTGTGTCTTTGGGCTTTTAGTAACACATTATATTAAGAACATCTGACAGCGACTTCATATCAGTTCAGTCTGAAGCAGATGAGGCTGGTGGGAAGAGCTGTAGGAGGATGGGCTCATTGTAATGGCTGTAATCTAATGGAGTCAAACGTCATTTCCATGTGTTTGATGTGTTTGATGCCGTTCCATTGATTCCATTCCAGCCGTTACAATGTGCCTATCCTCCTATAGCTCCTCACACCAGCCTCCACTGGTCTGAAGGAATGTTGAAACGGTTCTGTGCTGATGGACAGTTCAATACATGAGCCCATAACTGTGAGACAGACTGTGGCTATCTGGCCGGGCATAAGTTAATATTTGAAATCTTTCAAATACGTTAATCGTTTCATTGAGCCTGCCTAGCGTCCCAGATGGACAGGGTTTGGATTTTTGGGACTATTCCATTGGTGCCATTTCCGCCAGTAAAGCTCATTAATCAAGTTCAAATAAGCAAATTAAAGCACTATATCAGAATTGGGCTGCCTGTGTGGATAAAGCCTGATATTTGAACCCAGGTCTGGTGGTGGGGGCCATGGCTCCCTTCACACAACACAAAACTAGGACAGCTTCCCAGCATTGACAGTAGCAGACCCGGGTCATTAATTTTATTGTCTGGATAAATGATGTATGGCCAGTGGCTATAGTTCTCCCTGGTGCTGCAGTCTTCCACTCCCTACTGTATCATTAGTCTGTTGTAATGTTAATCACTAACCTCCTGGACTGGACCCTGGAGAATGGTAGTAGTTAAATCGGTGTCTGCACTCAGCAATCTACTTTAGATGAACCACACTTAAAATATTGATGCTAGTTGTATTTCAGTCACATAGGCTAAAAACCAATCTACCCTAGATAAACTACACTAGACGGTTTAGAATGAAGATCAATGATACTTCTATATCAGTCAAAGAGGGTAAGAAAAAAACTAATATTCAGGATTTTTTACTTTGCTAGTGGAATAGACTTGCAGGTAAAATAGGTTGTGTTGTTACAATATGAGTAACTCTAAGATGTTTGACAGTTATTTTACATCTGTACTCATGACTGGACTATCCTAAAATAGGCTACATGACGTATCTCAAGTATGTTATATACATAGATAGCTCCCTAGTGGTGCAGTGGTCTAAGACACTGCATCTCAGTGCTAGAGACATCACTACAGACAACCTGGTTTGAATCCAGACTGTATCACAACCGGCCGTGATTGGTTGTCCCATAGGGTGGCGCACAATTGGCCCAGCGTCGTCCGAGTTTGGCCGGTGTAGGCCGTCATTGTAAATAAGAATTTGGTCTTAACTGACTTGCCTAGTTAAATAAAGGTAAAATAAAAGATGCTGATTGGCCTCTTTCTGGCACAGTGAGTGTGGAGAAGAAACCGCGTCAGAGGGCGTAGAGGAGTAGAGAGAGAGAGAGAACATGATGCAGCATGACAAGGTGTCTGTGTGTCTGCCTATTCTAAACACCAGGCCTCTCTGGAATCCATCTATCACGCTTCTGTCTCAGGCTCCTCTCTTCTCCACCAGACATTATGGACGTACTGATTGTCCCTGAGGAACCATTCAACCACCCTCACTGATCCGCTTCCAGCCCCAAGTGCCCACTTTTAAAGCCTGCTAATTCCATATTCCTGGATCCCATTCTGTTAATTCCATATTGACCCGATGCGTTTATTACACTCCTTGAGCTGGGAGAGTGCCCTGTCTGTCTGTCTGTCTGTCTGTCTGAGGCAGCCGGTAGATTACTCATGTACGTTCGTCTGTCTGGAGTGGACATAGTCATTACTGGACAGATGGGGTGAAGCAGTAGAGCCCATGGTCGGCCTAATTGATGCCTGATGACCCAATAATGAGAAGAGGAGCCCTTTTCAAAGGGACCTGCTCGTTTTAAGTGAGAATGCAGCCTCGATCTCCTACTGAAGAGAGATGATTGGAACACAGCCTAATCTCCTCAAAAGAGATTATCGTTGAGACAGTTTGTAGATATACTGTCTATATCCAGGGCCGGAGGAGTTGGATGTTTCAAAGAAGTCTTCTTGTTTTAAGTGAGAACCCAGACCTCCTCAAAATATAGTTTCTAGATGTTTTCAAGGACTGGAGCAGTTGGATTATGACTTGTGTCCTACTATGAGTTGGATGTTCTACTTCTAATATAATCCTGAGTTTATAGCTGTGTTTTATGTGTTTTACACTGATGATGGTCCATCTTGGATACTGGAGTGTGTACCAATTAGTGGAAAGGCTCAGCATGCTAAGTCTACTATGATCAAACAGACTACAGGTCTGTTTAAAAGATAAATGACTGTAGTAGTCCTACTCCATTCACAGGCCACCTGTCTTTGATCCGGCAGAAGTGATGTCACAGTCCTTGATATACATTTCTAGAGGAGACATTATGTGCCATGTGTCACTATTTTTAGCTACCATATCAAGCGTGAGTTTGTGTTGATGCCCAGTGAGCTGTACTGGATCGTGTTCAGAAGGGCACATCGTAGCAAAGCAATTTGCAACAGAAACAAAAATCTTTGCTTCTTATTGGACTAGTTCAAGTAATACCTTCAGTTTTACACTCCATATCAAAACGTTTTCTCCTTACTGAAATACGACCCTGGACTCTATGAATTCACACGGTCAGTTGATCTTCTAGAACAAGTGTGTCAAACTCATTCCAGGGAGGGCCTAGTGTTTGCAGGTTTTTGGTCTTTCCTTTCAATTAAGACCTAGACAACCAGGTGAGGGGAGTTCTTTACTAATTAGTGACCTTAATTAATCAATCAAGTACAAGGAAGGAGCGAAAACCTGCAAACACTCAGCCCTCTGTGGAATGAGTTTGAGATGTGTTCTAGAAACTCTGTGGCATTCAACACTGTAGAGCAGAGGTACTCAACTCTTACCCATGAGGTCCGGAGCATGCTGGTTTTCTGTTCTACCTGATAATTAATTGCACCCACCTGGTCTAAATCAGTCTCCGATTAGAGGGGAACAATGAAAAAATGCAGTGGAACTAGCTTCGAGGTCCAGAGTTGAGTTTGAGTCATCTTTCTTTTCTCTTTTGTGAAAAGAAGGATTCCATGGAAAGAGTGTAGTGGGTGTACCAAGTTGACAGTGCATGCTGAGTGACAGACAACAACGCTGCTGTGGGATACATTTAGAAGAATCCGTTTTTTCCCTTCCCTCTCCTTATGTTGGCCACGACACAGTACTTTAACTGAAACCTTGGATATGTCTTCAATAGATGATTCATATAGATACTCTGTGACTTGGCAGACGACATGGTTTTCTCACACGACTTGTGGCTTCGCAATCAGTGTTCCCAAAGGAACAATTTTCTCAGACTGTGGAACAGTGGACTGTGTGTGTCGTGTTTTAGTTTTGTAGAAACCAAACCTCTCTTGTTACACAGGGTAAGATGTAAAAACAGGGGGAATCTCATCATCTAAAACTATTGTGGTTGAAATCACATTGTTAGTTTGTTTTGTGCACGTTGGCTTTTCACACAGTATTATACATAACAGACTATGTCATTTGTCGACATGAAAGTGAATACAGTACAGTTGTACTACAGAATACAATACTGTTTCAGTAAGTGTGTACCCAGCCAGTCAGCAACATATACCGTAGGACAAATCTAATCAAAGTTTATTGGTCACGTACACAGATTTGCAGGTGTTATAGCAGCTGCAGTGAAATGCTTATGTTTCCAGCTCCAACAGCGCAGTAGAATGTCTCGCAAACACAATACAAATACATAAATAACACAATAAACTAAACAAGAAGTCAGGAAATGTCAGAACAAGTCCAATCAACAATCCAAAGTAGATATATTAGAGTCTACAGTACGCGTAGTTACAGCACTTGTTACAGTGTAACTACAAGTGTAAGTACACTGTAACAAGGACACCTTAAAATAGTGTTACCGTAAGTAGTTCAGTCATCTCCACCATGTTTGTAAGACGGTCCAAGGTCCTTGTCTAAAGGCTTCAGCATTTCATCAACAGGACGGTTGTGACCATAGAAATAGAATGAATAGAACAGCCTTGGAAGCTCTGATTTGACTAGTAAACTCCTGGGTACACTCGCAATAGCTGCCTGGTATTGTGATGCAATAATTTCCCTGGTGTTTTGGATTGCCATGGTAATGTAGAATGTATTTTGTATAATGTCAGTTGAATTGACTCAACAAATCACAGCAGAGATTGAAGAGTACACGTCCTGCTTTCACTCCTTGGCATAGGTACACTCAAAATGGCTGCCAGTCAACCCATTATGCCATCATTGATTTGAATGGAGACACCCTTTCTATTCATTCTCTGGTTGTTACTGTATGTTCCTAGACAGTGTGTAGCCTGATCACAGATCTGTTTGTGCTGTTTGGTCAACTCCTATGGTCATTGGTGTGACAGTACAAACAGATCTGGGACCAGGCTATAGGTCGTAATGAGGTCATGATAGGGTCACCATGCAGAATTCCTTCTGCCTCGGATGGCTCACTGCTGCGTCTGGAATCTACTGACACTGGACCCCTTAGGGGGGCGAGGGCCATACCCTACCCAGGGGGCCGTGCTGTACTGCTGGGGTCATCAGTATCAGGTTCATTAATCATAATTAATGATGACACAGTAATGTACATTACGACGTATCAGACCTCGTCCTTCATATGGTGAGAACGCAGATGGCTTGTTCCTGTGGTCAGTAACAGTGTACTAGTCAGGTCATGTGACCCTAGGTCCTCTTTCTGTGGTCAGTAACAACGTACTAGTCAGGTCATGTGACCCTAGGTCCTCTTCCTGTGGTCAGTAACAGCGTACTAGTCAGGTCATGTGACCCTAGGTCCTCTTTCTGTGGTCAGTAACAGCGTACTAGTCAGGACATGTGACCCTAGGTCCTCTTTCTGTGGTCAGTAACAACGTACTAGTCAGGTCATGTGACCCTAGGTCCTCTTTCTGTGGTCAGTAACAACGTACTAGTCAGGACATGTGACCCTAGGTCCTCTTTCTGTGGTCAGTAACAACGTACTAGTCAGGTCATGTGACCCTAGGTCCTCTTTCTGTGGTCAGTAACAACGTACTAGTCAGGTCATGTGACCCTAGGTCCTCTTCCTGTGGTCAGTAACAGCGTACTAGTCAGGTCATGTGACCCTAGGTCCTCTTTCTGTGGTCAGTAACAGCGTACTAGTCAGGACATGTGACCCTAGGTCCTCTTTCTGTGGTCAGTAACAACGTACTAGTCAGGTCATGTGACCCTAGGTCCTCTTTCTGTGGTCAGTAACAACGTACTAGTCAGGACATGTGACCCTAGGTCCTCTTTCTGTGGTCAGTAACAACGTACTAGTCAGGACATGTGACCCTAGGTCCTCTTTCTGTGGTCAGTAACAACGTACTAGTCAGGTCATGTGACCCTAGGTCCTCTTTCTGTGGTCAGTAACAACGTACTAGTCAGGTCATGTGACCCTAGGTCCTCTTTCTGTGGTCAGTAACAACGTACTAGTCAGGTCATGTGACCCTAGGTCCTCTTCCTGTGGTCAGTAACAGCATACTAGTCAGGTCATGTGACCCTAGGTCCTCTTTCTGTGGTCAGTAACAGCGTACTAGTCAGGACATGTGACCCTAGGTCCTCTTCCTGTGGTCAGTAACAGCGCACTAGTCAGGTCATGTGATCTATGGGTCCTCTCCTATGACCTCACAAGGTGCCGTTTCATCATCAAGGACTCTGAGTGAAACAGAGTACCAAACTTAAATTTGAGTCAGCAGTGTTTCTCAACCTGTTTTATACCTGGAACTGGCACGCTATGGCCCTTATATTGAAACTATAACTGATATTAAAACTACTACTTAATACACGTGACTAAATCAGGGTCGAATAAATAATCATATGAGGGACCCGTTAGCAACAATCTGGGGATCAGTTCCACCCAGAACTAGGAGTTGTCTGACCTACAACATAGCAAATATGACTCATCATATCTCCATGTAAACAGAGGCTTATGTTTACCATCCATCTATCGTTTCCACTGTGACTGTCATTGATTGATGTGGTGGATCATCTGTTTGTGCCTGTATATTTTGCGACAAATTTAGCTCCAGACAGGCAGTGGCGGAACTAGAGTTTTATACATGCGGTGGTCAGGGGGTGGCCAAGGCTACTTCAGGGGGTCCATAGACCATGACAGAAAGTGTGTGTGTAACCCTAACCTGGCATCTAAGGAGTATGAATGAATCCTATGATTGCTGATTAGAGGTAAAAGTGATAATTCACTTAACCCGGAGTTCTTCAATGTGGCAGATATTGTGGTCCAAAAGTGTTACTACACTAGAATTCTTTAACATACTATGAATAGTCAGTGTCTCTACCTCGGAACTGCAGCTCACACACACGCACGCACGCACGCACGCACGCACGCACGCACGCACGCACGCACGCACGCACACACACACACACACACACACACACACACACACACACACACACACACACACACACACACACACACACACACACACACACACACACACACACACACACACACACACACACACACACACACACACACACACACACACACACACACACACACACACACACACACACACACACACACACTGTAGTGTACTCACATACTGGAGAGACTTGGGTCACTCTGTTTTCATGAATATATAATCTGGGTATAAGTGTTGAACATCCAAAATATTTTCAGAAAATAAAGCTCAAGCACCAAGGAGATCAGATAGCATGAACATGTTACATAAATTGCATAGTTTATTTAGAAAAAGTAAATTTACAAAAAAAACACTGCAATTTGACATACCAGGTATCAAGCAGAAATGGACTTGAAAAATAAAAATAATTTTGGTGCCCATCAATATTACAAATTTACAGTATCATATTTATGCTCATATATATTATGTTAACTAATAGCAAAGAACAATTCTGAGGTGACTTAACCTGTCATCAACCACTGTTGCCCTAAGTGGGTTTTAATCTGTTTTAAAGGTGAGAAGCTTCTCTCGCAAGAAGCACTGCTGACTGGTGTAACAACAGAAATCTTACAAAGTCGAAATAGCTCATGGAAAACCTCTTTATAAGGTTCTAGAAACACAACAAAGTCATGGAGAGTAGACGGTCTGTCCCTTCCACTTTTCTCTCTCCTATCAAGAAGCCGCTTGATTTGATGAACCTCATGTTTGAGGTTCTCTAAATCTGACTCAAAGGTCTGAGCAAAGGCAAACAGAGGCTCCTCATTCAAGAATGTTGTACATTATCTCGCAATTCTTCTTTGAAAAACGCCTCTGCCGCTCAGCTGTGAGACTGTCAAGCACCTGATAAAAGATAGCTCTTTGGAAGCTCTCACCATCACTTTGGTCACTATTTTTCTGTCCTACAGTGCTCATCATCAATGAGTCGTGAAATCTTAAACTAGTTTTAGGCTGTCTTTTACACACTGTTTGTAATCTTATTTGGCAGTGCACTGAAATCTCTTCAACCTCTTTCCATAGTTCTCCAAACTAACCCTCACTTCTGTAGTCCTGTAATGTGTCTGTAAGGGCACATACTAGATCCACAGCCCTTGCTAGGTCAAGAGAGCTTGATTGGAGCATGTCAGAAAGACATTTGGCATCACCAAGCACATTACAAAAGGTAACCAAAAGCCCAATGTAAATCTATCTGAGAAATAAGGCCCCTTGCCTCCACTGATCTATCACCACTATTTTCAAGTGTGATATTCTGTAGCACTCTCAGAACTGCTGGAAGCCTGTCCCTCAGATTACAGCATGCCATGTACCTTACATCCGTAAGTCTCTGTAGTTCCCTGGGCTGCTGCTGTGGATACAGCTCTTTCTGAACTGCAAGCCACTTGAGATGAACGTACGAGCCAGATACAAAGTTATAAATCTTCTGCAGGAGAGCAAAAAAGTTAATAGCCATGCCCCACAAGATTATTTCTGTAGTCCAGACCATGTTTTTCAATGCAATCAATTATAATTTTTGTGAGACCTGCTGCATCTAAACCTTTAGCAGACTGAAAGTGTAAAAAGCTTTAGTGGATGTAATAG